>QJPP01003226.1:0-14552 GCA_003996215.1 Jaltomata sinuosa | reverse complement strand
TTCCACCTGTGCCTATGGTGTGTATATTCTGCTTACTGGCCTCACATGTGGTTCTGTTGATTTCCCTCTGGGCTAGTTCCTGTGTACCTTTCGTTGATTTTTGTGACTGCTTGCTTCCATTCTGTCTGTTACTACGCTTTTATCTTATATGTGCCCAGTCGGCCTATGATACCTACTGGGTACCTTATGCTTCGCATTTGGTGCTCACCCTACCCCCTGCATCTTTGGGTGCAGATCCTAGTGTGGGCCATCATCGTTAGATCGCTGTGATTCATGCTTGGAGATCTGTTGGGGACTACTTCAGACTGAGAGTGAGCTCTTGGCGATCGGAGCTTAGCTTTAGTTTATCTTTTGCTTCATGTACTCTACTACCATTCAGAGACATCTGTATATATTGTTTGGGATCATTTGCACTCCATGTATGTAGTTTTGGCTCTATACTATGATACCAGGTCTTGGGGTTTGGTTTAGTTTCCGCATATGTATATATATACATCCCTGTTATCTATTATCTTCATCTTGTTACCTTATTTGTTAGATAGTAGCCCATTACTAACTGTCCTGGGCTACGGGAATTGGTTCGCCTACTAGGGGGGGGGTTGTAGGTGCCATCATGACCGAGAAATCGGGTCGTGACAACTTGGTATCAGAGCCTTAGGTTCACCGGTGTCATCGGTATAGGATCCAATGTCTAGTAGAGTCCTGCAGATCGGGGCGGAGACGTCCGTACTCAATCTTTGGGAGGCTACAGTGGCATTTTAGGAAATTTGACTCTTTCATTGCTTCTATGTCGTGCGTAGAACCCTTGAAGTTTCTGGAAATCTCATTTGTTCTACTTCATTCTTCCGCAGATGGTTCGTACGAGATCATCGGCATCACGCGGAGATGAGCCTCCCACTCCAGCTAAGGGTCGAGGACGCCCTTGAGCAGTGGCACCTGCTAGAGCTGCTAGAGTTGAGATAGAGCCCGAGTAGCATGTGGATCAGGGGGCAGCCCAGGTACCACCAGCTCCAGTGCCAGCTCCAGTACCAGCTCCAGTGCCCACTTTTGTGCTAGCTCCAGCCGCAGCTCAGTCTCCAGATATTCGGGGATTACTATTACAGCTTTTGGGTGTGATTGGATAGCGGCCTTCTGAGGTAGCGCAGACATCCGCTCAGGGGGCATCCCTGGGTGCACAGAGCTCAGGAGCGTAGCCTGCTACTATGGCTCCTCGTGCGGAGGTCATTCCGGTTCCATCTATTGCACAACCTCTTGCTCCTCACCCAGTTATGACAGAGTCAGAGCAGAAGGCGTTGGGTAGGTTTTTGAGGTTAGCACCTCCGAGGTTTGCTGGTACTTCTGGACAGGATCCACATGACTTTATTACTACCTGTGAGGAGATGTTGTATCATTTGGGTTTGTTGGAGACTCACGGGGTTGGTTATACTACCTATCAGTTGGAGGGCCCAGCGAAGTTATGTTGGAGGGCTCAGGTTGCTTGTAGACCACCATCGTCACCTCCTTTGACCTGGTCTGTGTTTTATGAGGCCTTTATGGCCAAGTTCCTACCTCAGAGTGATCGTGAGCGTCGCAGGGAGCAGTTTACTCACCTTATGCAGGGATCTACGACTGTCTCAGAGTATGAGACCCGTTTTCATCAGCTAGCACCGTTCGGAGCTATGATCATTCCTACCGAGGCAGATAGGATTCGCAGATTTGTATGGGGTTTGAGGAAAAAGATCAGGCAGCCAGCTGAGATATTGGTCGCCAGTGGTCGATCATTTCAGGCTATCATAGACTATGCCTGCACTGTAGAGGACTTACAGCAACATGATCAGGGGTCCAGAGATAAGAGGCCTCAGCATCAGGGTGTCTACAGTGGTTCCAGATATGGTGGTAGAGGTCCTCGCCAGTGGAGCCGGAGTTATCATCCACAGCAGCACCAGGGTCAGTCCAGCCGACCAGTTCAGGCTTCCTTCAGACTTTCGGTAGTACCCAGTTCAAGCAAGGTCAGAGCAGCCATCAGGGCTATAGCGGCCAGTCTTCGAGAGGTACAGTTTCTTGAGCATCAGGTCGTGGTGGTCATACGGGATCTGCTGGTTCATCTCGACTGAGTAGGCCGTCAGGGGCTTGTTTTACTTGTGGTGCGATTGGTCATTTTGCTAGAGATTGCCCTCAGCAGGGTACAGTTCAGTTGGCCGAGCCTTTACGAGAAGTTCAGCCTCCGGCTAGAGAGGGTGGTCATCAGAGTAGAGGTGGTGCTCCGCACGGCAGAGCAGGTGGTAGGGATGGCGGTCGGGCAGGTGGAGGTCATCGTCAGTTTTACGTAGTCCCTAGGAGACCAGAGGTAGAGGCCTCAGATGCTGTGATTACAGGTACAATTTCTGTGTGCCATCAGTCTGCTATGGCTTTATTTGATCCTGGATCCACTTGTTCATATGTATCTGCCTACTTTGTGCCTTTTTTGGGGTTGGCTAGTGAGCCATTATCTGTTCCTGTTTCTGTTTCGACCCCAGTAGGAGATTTTTTAGTAGTGGATCGGATTGTGAGATCTTGTATGCTATCTATTGGTAATTCAGAGACTTGGGGTGATTTGATGATTCTTGATATGCTAGATTTTGATGTGATACTGGGCATGGACTGGTTATCCCCTCACCATGTGGTTTTGGATTGTTATGCCAAGACCATAACCATAGCTGTGCCCGGTGTATCCCCGGTTGTGTGGCAGGGTTCTGTTAGCCATGCACCATCTAGGATCATCTCTTGCCTTCGAGCTAGGAAGTTGATTTCCCGTGGGTGTTTAGCTTATCTAGCATATGTCCGAGATGTTAGTGCTGACCCTACTTCTCCTGAGTCTGTTCCTGTGGTTAGAGACTTCCTCGATGTGTTTCCTACCTACCTGCCAGGCCTTCAACCTGAGAGAGATATTGATTTCGCTATTGAGATAGAGCCGGGCACCAGGCCCATTTCTATATCTCCTTACCGTATGGCTCCTGCTGAGTTGAGGGAGCTTAAGGAGCAGCTCCAGGATCTGTTAGCTAAGGGGTTTATTAGACCTAGTGTGTCACCTTGGGGTGCTCCTGTTCTCTTCGTAAAGAAGAAGGATGGGTCGATGCGCATGTGTATTGATTATCGGCAGCTGAATAGGGTGACAGTGAAGAATAGGTATCCGATGCCGAGGATTGATGATTTGTTTGACCAGCTTCAGGGTTCAGTCGTGTTTTCGAAGATTGATTTCAGGTCTGGCTACCATCAGTTGAGGATTAGGGCAGAGGACATCCCTAAGACAGCATTCAGGACACGTTATGGCCATTATGAGTTCCTGGTGATGTCTTTTGGGTTGACTAACGCCCCCGCAGCCTTTATGAATTTGATGCACAGGGTTCTTGGCCCGTATTTGGACTCATTTGTGATAGTTTTTATAGACGACATCTTGGTATACTCGCGTAGTAGAGATGAGCATGAACAACACTTGAGGGTTATACTCTAGACTTTGAGAGATCATTGGCTTTATGCCAAGTTCTCAAAGTGCGAGTTTTGGCTTGAGTCAGTTGCATTCCTAGGGCACGTGGTGTCTAAGGATGGGATTAGGGTTGACTCAGGAAAGATTTCTATGGTTTGTGATTGGCCTAGACTTACTACTGCTACTGAGGTCCGCAGCTTTATTGGGTTAGCAGGTTACTACAGACGGTTCGTTGAGGGATTTTCTTCCATAGCAGCACCCTTGACTATGCTGACTAGGAAAGATGTCCTATTTCAGTGGTCGGATCAGTGTGAGGATAACTTCCAGAGGCTTAAGGCCTTATTGACTTCAACTCCAGTTTTGACTTTGTCGGTTGAGGGTCAGAGCTTCTCCGTGTATTTTGATGCTTCTGGGGTTGGTCCTGATTGTGTGTTGATGCAGCAGGGTCGAGTAATAGCATATGCGTCGAGGCAGCTGAACGTTCACGAGCGCAACTACCCCACTCATGACTTAGAGTTGGCAGCGGTAGTTTTCGCGCTCAAGATCTGGAGGCATTACCTATATGGAGTTCATTGTGAGATCTTCACTGATCACCGTAGTCTCCAGTATATCACGAGTCAGCGAGAGTTGAACTCGAGACAGAGGAGATTGGTCGAGTTACTGAAGGACTATGACTTCACTATTTTGTATCATCCGGGCAAGGCAAACGTGGTAGCGGATGCCTTGAGCCGGAAGGCAGTGAGTATGGGTAGCCTAGCTTCTCTTTCAGTTTCAGAGCGACCATTGTTCTTGGACATCCAGTCCTTGGCTAACCGTTTGGTTAGGCTTGACTTGTCGGATCCTAGCAGAGTTCTCGCCAGTATTGAGGTTTGTTCTACTTTGATTGATCAGATTCAGAGCCGTCGGTTTGAGGATCAGTAGTTGTGTGACCTTCGTGATCAGTTTGTTCAGGGTGAGACCAGTCGGGCTACTCTAGATTCAGATGGGGTTCTGAGGTTTGATAGTCGCCTTTGTGTTCCGAGGATTAGTGATTTGATTCAGTTGATACTTCATGAGGCACATTGTACTAGATACTCCATTCACGTTGGCACAGCAAAGATGTATAGAGACTTGAGGCAGCTTTACTGGTGGAGTGGTATGAAGCGGGATATAGTGAATTTCTTATCTCGGTGCTTGAACTGTCAGCAGGTTAAGTTCGAGCACATGAGACCTGGTGGTTTGATGCAGCGACTTCCCATTCCTGAGTGGAAGTGGGAAGGGATTACTATGGACTTCGTTGTTGGTTTGCCTCGTACTTCTCATGGGTTTGATTCCATATGGGTGATTGTTGATAGGCTGACTAAGTCAGCACATTTCTTGCCGGTTCAGACTTCTTATGGCGCAGAGGGGTTAGCTCAGATCTACCTTCGTGAGATTGTTCGGTTGCACGGGGTCCCAGCTTCTATCATTTCAGACCGCGGCACTCAGTTCACATCTCAGTTCTGGAGGGCTATTCAGCGAGATTTGGGTACAGAGGTTCATCTTAGTACCACTTTCCACCCTCAGACAGATGGCCAGTCCGAGAGGACCATTCAGATTCTGGAGGACATGCTTCGGGCCTGTGTTCTTGACTTTGGAGGTTCTTGGGATCAGTTTGTTCCCTTGGCAGAGTTTGCTTATAATAACAGCTTCCATTCGAGTATCGGCATGGCACCTTTTGAGGCTTTGTATAGCAGGCGTTGCAGATCACCGGTAGGTTGGTTTGATGGTTTTAGTGCTGGGCCATAGAGCACAGATTTGCTTCGAGATTCCTTAGACCGAGTCCGAGTGATTCAGGACAGACTTCGGGCAGCTCAGAGCAGGCAGAAGAGTTATGTTGATTGTAGGCTTCGTGCCTTGGAGTTTAGTGTCGGTGACTTGGTGTTTCTCCGTGTATCGCCCATGAAGGGCGTGATGAGATTTGGTAGGCGGGGCAAGCTTAGCCCCAGGTGCATTGGGCCGTTTGAGATTCTTCAGAGGGTTGGTAGTGTTGCCTATCAGTTAGCCTTGCCTACGATGTTTTCAGCTATACATCCTGTATTTCATGTTTCGATGTTGCGTCGGTATGTCCCAGATGAGTCTCATGTGTTACAGTGGGATTCAGTTCAGTTGGGTGAGGGTTTAGCCTTTGTTGAGGAGCCGACAGCTATTTTGACCAGAGATGTCAGGAGATTGAGGTCTCGAGAGATCCCGGTTGTTAAGGTTCAGTGGAGGCACCGTCCAGTCGAGGAGGCTACCTGGGAGACCGAAAGAGATATGCAGGCCCAGTATCCGCAGCTGTTTGAGCCTTCAGGTACCCCCTTGACTTTGACTTTCGAGGACGAAAGTCCTTTTTAGTAGTGGATGATGTAATGACCCTTTCGGTTATTTCCACGTATACGTTTTCCTTGAACCGTTAGAGCTTGTTTGTAGTGGCCCCAAGTCATTTAAGGCTTGTTGGGACCGGTATTTCGGTGTCGGGTCCATTTGTTTGGTCGCATTATAAGTTTTGAAGACAAGTAAGTCGGCAAAAGTTATCGTAAGTTCCTTTAATAAATTTTCTGAACTTTGGGTAAAATGTCTCTGGGCTTTTCTCCCAATATATAAAGAGTTAGAAGTCCCCCAAAATACAAAATTGAAGGTCTACGAGTCTAGTTTCCAAGGCACAAAACCTCACATCCAACTGATCTCGGAGTAAGAAGTTATGACTGTTTTACCGCGGACTGTCTGGCAGAAACTGGGTTGCAAACCGGTTCGCGAACCGGGTCGGGTCAAAAGCGGTTTAAAGCCTCAACTTCACGTTTTAAAATGCCATTTCCTATGATAGCTCAGGTTGTGGCCACTCAGTCCAATCAACAGGCGCCTATCCCCATCCACCCTTTAGGTGGAGCAGTTGTTGGCCGAGTTTGAGAGTTCATTCGCATGAACCCGCCTGAGTTCTGGGGTTCAAAAGTTGATGAAGATCCGTTAAATTTTATGGATGTGGTGAAGAAGATCTTGGGTGTGATGCGGGTGGTTAGACTTGAGAGTGTTGATCTAGCTTCCTATCAGCTAAAGGATGTAGCTCATATCTGGTTTTCACAGTGGAGAGAGACTAGAGCGAGGGACATGGTCCCTATGACTTGGGAGTATTTTAAGAGAGCTTTCCTCGACCGTTCTTTCCCTGAGAGTTGAGGCAAGCTAAGGCCGAGGAGTTTGTGAACTTGAGGCAGGGATCAATATCAGTTCAGGAGTACAATTTGAGGTTCACTCAGTTGTCTAGGTATGCTTCATCTATGGTAGCGGACCCACAGGATCAAATGAGTAAGTACATCTACGGAGTGTCGAATTTGGTGAAGAAAGAATGTAGGTCTGCTATGTTATTGAGTGATATGAATATTTCCAGACTCATGACTCATCAGATCGAGGGAGACAAGTTGAGGGAGATAGCTAGGGAGAACAAGAAGGTCAGATCGGAGAGTTCAGGGTTTAGCCATCAGAGGTCCGAGGATGGACACCGTTCTTCTTTTCAGAAAAGGTCATCAGCACCTGTGCATTCTTCATCTAGTGCTCCTATTCAGGCCCCGGGGCTTTATTATGATCAGGAAGTTGGTGGATCAGGTTCTTATTTGTAGGGTAGTGTTGCAAAGGGGACTCCTTACCCTATTTGTGACACATGTGGTAAAAGTCATCATGGTGAGTGTATAGCTGGTTCAGACGGATGTTTTTGGTGTGGTCAGGTTGGGCACAAGCTTAGTTATTGTCCTTCAGCTATGAAGGTACAGAGAGGTGGTAGTACTCAATTTGCTCCAGTAGCCTCAGGAGGTCGACCGACCTAGCAAGGTACAACTTCTAGTTCCAGTAGCGGTCAGCACCAGAACTGCCTTTATGCCATGTCATCCCACCAGGACCAGGAGGATTCCCCGGACGTTGTTACTGGTACATTGAAAGTCTCCCCTATAGATGTGCATGCTTTATTGACCCCCGATGCCCTTTTACACTTGTATGACTTCCTTCGTTGCTTGCAAATTCAGAGTTAGTCCAAAATAGCTTTTAGAACCTTTTTTGTGTTTATTCATGTTGGTGAGTCAGTCCTAGCCAAGGAAATCTACTGAAAGTTTTCCCTATCTCAGTCCTTCATATAGTCTCTTCAGCGGGTCTAGTAGAGTTGGAGATAACTAATTTTGGTGCTACTCTTGGTATGGATTGGTCAAAGTTTGAGGTTGAGGATTGGGTGTTTCTGAAAGGGGTCACCCATGATGGGTGTAATGCGCTGTGGTAAGAGAGGGAAGCTTGATCCCCGCTGAGTAAGTCCTTGTCAGATTTTGAGGAGAGTTGGTAATGTTGCTTGTAAGTTAGGGTTGCCACCAGGTTTAGAAACGGTTCATCCAGTTTCAGTTTGAAGTAGTAGTTTATCCTTAGTATGTTCCTCCGATCCCACTCCACCTGGTTCCTTCATGATCCTAGCATGCACTCATGTTTTCCAAAGATAGTTCAGTTATGTTATAAGTTTAGAAGTCAATTTTCATGCTTGTTCTTCAGTTTTCATGTTTTGTCGTTTGGTTGGGTTGTTATCTCACTAGTTTCCCTTGCTTAGTCTTCATTCGAGGATGAATGACCCCGAGGAGGGGATTTTGTAACACCCCAAAAATCTTAAGCTAATATCCAAACCTTTTTCTATGAGTGTAATGATCATTTCCCTAGTGTGGTGAGTGTTTTGGATGCGAATCATGTTCATAAGAAACTCCTATCATCAAGTTAAGTTGCAAGAACCTCACCCAAGTAAGTTTTCATGTAAGACTAAACTAGGGTAAACTTCAATCGACCATTCCTCCTAAAATTTAAAGATTTAGGTAGCCTAGTTCCTACCAAATTAAAGGTTTTTGAGTCTTCTTTCCAACACCACCAACCGCGCATTAATATGAGTCCGGAGTAAAAAGTTATGGATATTTTACTGCAGCACTGTCAGTGATTACGGACAGGGATGACGAACCGTGATTCTGAACCACGGTCTGTACTGTGACTCGTGATTTCTGACCTGAACCTTAAAATTTTCATCTTCAAAACTATTGGTTGGTTCACAATTAATAGACCAAAACCACGATCCGTAGAGTGACCCGTGGTTCATCAAAATTCAGCTTTTCTTCCCTAGATTCCACGAGTGACTGGATGGGTCATTATTTTGAATGATGGATTGTCCTGTAATCATAGAATGGAATTCCAGTAGACTCCCAAAAGCAGTTCCTAAAATCACAGACCAGATGATGGTCCATCATTCACTTTGACTGTCCGTACGCTGACCCGTGGTTCCTGAAGCTGAGTCATTTCATCAGTTTCTCCAAGCTTAAGTTGGGGGCTATTTTTATAATTTCCCACACTTTTAACTCCTATACTAAGCTGTTTTAAGCCTATTTAAAAGAGATTTTATTCCCACTTGGACTAAGTTCTCTCCCATTCTTTCAATCAAGTTCCAAAAAAAAGAAAAAACGTTTCATCCTCTCAAGCTTCAAGTTAGGATTTCACCTCCATGTCTCCATCTTCAAGTCCCAAGTTAAGAAAGCTTCTAGTTCAGGTATGTGGGTATTCAACAATGAGTTCCTTTCACTCTTGTTCCCAAAACCCCCAATTCTTATTTTGAATTATGAACTTGTGAAATTAGGGTTTTGATCTAAATTGGGGAAAACTTATGAAATCAGTTTCTAAGCATAAATTCATGGTCCCCATTATTAATTTATGATTTGATTAAGGTTCCTTAGGTGATTTTAAAAGCTCATGCATTAAAGTTGATTTCTAGCATGATCCCTTTCAAGTTGTGGATTTCTAAGTCGGGGTCCTTACTCAATCCTCTTGGGATTTTCTATTAAGTGTTTTCTCATGATTCCTCCATGGATTTTAAGTTCAATTTCATGGATTGATATTATGATCTCAAGTACCTTATGGCAATTTCATGCTTAATTCTTCAAGTATGAATTTAGAAATAAAAGTATGTTTTGAACTATGGCTATGCTAAGATTTTAAGAGTTTATGGTTTGAACTTGCATGACATTAGACATGCCCTTATTGTTTCCAATTATTTTGACACTTGATATGTCATAAATATTATATGAGCTATATGTATATTTTGGGAGTAGTATTTAGCACCGAGCGATGAGGGTCTAAGTAACCCAAGTCCAAAACTATGTTACCAATGTAGGGTAAGGGGGTCCTCGTTAGTAGAGAGCGTCTCCTCACGTTTATGAAAGAAGGACCTCGTTAGTAGAGAGTGTCATCCCATGTTTATGTAAGAGGGTCCTCGTTAGTAGAGAGTGTCTCCTCCTATTTATGAAAGAAAGATCTTGGTAGTTGAGAGTGTCACCTCATGTTTATGAAAGAGCATCCTCGTTAGTAGAGAGTGTCTCCTCATGCCTATGAAAGAAGGTCCTCGTTAGTTGAGAGTGCCCTTTACGTATATGGAAGGGAGTCCTCGTTATTTAAGATTTTCTCCTCGATTATTTATGAAAATAAATTTCATGTAGCTCACATGGTCTATTGTCGGTTATAAGAAACTCTCGTACGAATGCTTTCAAGTTTTCTAAACTTTATGATATCTTATTTAAGGTTTTGACTTCTAACTCATGCTTATTACTAAGAACTATGATATTTACTTATGATACCTTTATCATGCATAAACTCAGTTTTAGATGCGTTTTAAGCATGTTTTCACTATTTTATGCATATCTCACATATTCAGTACATTCTATAATACTGACGCATATTTGCGCTACATCTTCTTGATGATGAAGATACAAGTTTCCATTCTCAGACACGTGGCTAGAGTTCGTGGGCCATTCAGCGAGAGTTGGTGAATCCTCATTTTTAGAGGGCTAGTTGAGTCTAGTTTGTTATCTTTCCTTCAGCACTTAGACTTAGCTGGGGTCTTGTCCCAGCAACTCTTTATGTCTTATGTAGAGGCTTTTCAGACATAAACAGTATTCGAGTCTCTTTCAGATTATGTTCTCCTTGACTTTATCTTTATGGATTTGGCTGTTAGTTTCTATTATGCTTCCGCTATATCTCCTTATGATTATCTTCATATGCTATGACCAAGGGTTAATCAGGGGCACTTGTGTTCCGGATCCCGTGTTACGTCTAGGTGTAGCTGATAAGTTGGTATTCTACTGTCACGACCCAATTTCTCGGTCATGATGGCACCTACAACCCCCGGTAGGTGAACCAATCCCCGTAGCCCAGAACAGTTAGTAATGGGCTACTCTCTAGCAAATAAAAGGGAACAAGACGAATAAAATAGATAACAGGGATATAAATATATACATATGCGGAAACTAAACCAAACCCCAAGACCTGGTATCATAGTACAGAGCCAAACTACATACATGGAGTACAAATAAACCCAAAACTATATATACAGATGTCTCTGAATGGTAATAGAGTACATGAAGCAAAAGATAAACTAAAGCTAAGCTCCGATCGCCAAGAGCTCACCCTCAGCCTGAAGTAGTCTCCACAGATCTCCAAGCACGAATCACAGCGATCTAACGGCGATGGCCCACGCTAGGATCTGCACCCAAAGATGCAGGGGGTAGGGGTGAGCACCAAATGCGAAGCATAAGGTACCCAGTAGGTATCATAGGCCGACTGGGTACATATAAGATAAAAGCGCAGTAATAGACAGAATAGAAACAAGTAGTCACAAAAATCAACGAAAGGTACACAGGAACTAGCCCAGAGGGAAATCAACAGAACCACATGTGAGGCTAGCAAGCAGAATATACACACCATAGGCACAGGTGAAAGTAAGGAACAACGCACCTGGGGTCCTTGCAACAACAGTGTATATAAAATAAGTTTACGAAATGGACGGTATACCGATAACCTCAAGTGTAAGAAGAAGAGAGGAAGAGTAATAATAGGCATGCTCAGAGACATGAATCAAACTCAACTTATCATACAAATCTCATGCTTATCCATAATAGAGAACAATTCTGTAAGTAAAAAGCAAAAGTCTACCTACAGTCCCTCGGCCGCCCATACAACCGAGGAACACAAACAAGTGAAAACAAACCCTCCGGCATCCCATACTACCGGAGCGTACAATCAGTAAACAGCAAACAAGGGTGGAACCTCGAACCATGAATGATATGATGCATGAAGATCTCAGGTGCCATAGTATCTCTGTATGTACCTCCTCCGGCGCCGATCCGGCCCAGTAGGTAGGTTCCATGGAAGGACTCTGCCCGTATACCTCTACTCCACCGTATACCCCTCCACCGGCACACGCAGCCCGTAGCCCCTGGCCCGGATGGCAAGGTCCATGGAGGTCCCAGACCCCATACTAAAACTCAGTAAAAGAACATGTCGTCCGGAAGCAAGTCCGGTATCAAGATAGAGACCCAGTCTCGATATCAAGATAGAGAGCCAGTTTCGAATATGCATGCCCAGACCCTGTCCAGGACTAAAAATAGTAGGAAAATATCTCAAAAAAAACCCCTCCAAGGGTGCCCGGGAGTAACCGGGTCTAAATAGTAAAAAGTCATCTCAGGTGCTCGGTCCGACCGAGGCTACAAATCATCTCAAGTCAACAAGAAAACTCAACTAGCACCCCCGCCCCTGCCGAGTCTAGCGAGTAATCATAAAACTGATGATTTAACATAATTTTACTTTCTTGCCCAAAAAATCTCCACAAGTGAAATCAACCATTTCCAAATCATTTCCATCAAAAACGGGCCCCCCGGGCACGCAAGGTTTAGAAAATAGTGCCAGTAGGCCCGAAGCCAAAACCGCAGTAAAACAAAGGATAAAACCTCTTTATATGCATGGAAATGGTATGATCACACACAATAGCTGCCCCGCAGCTCACAATCAACCTATCGACCCTGACAGGCCCACAGCTACTCAGCAAGCATAACCAGCCTAGAAGGATAATTCTATGCCCGGGACTCGCGGACATTCCCAAAATCCCACCTTCTATGTTCCAGAGTCAACAAGGCCTCACAGGACCACAAGGGTAAATAAAATATAACGAAAAATACTACAAGCAACGGAGGAACAAAAGTAGGCGGACATGAATAACGCGGTCGAGGTCTGTGGTACCAACCTAATAAACCAACCCAAGGATGTCCATTAATATAATTTTATTCTATATATGCGGAGTCTAGGGAAATTAAACCGTAACCTACCTGTCGTCCGACGACAAGCTGCTAGAACAACGACGTCCAAGCTCGAACCACTCCGAGAAAATCCAACACTAAATCGGAATCGGAATCGGATTTGGGATGGAACGACTTGACGTAGATAATCAACTTTCTTTTTGGTGATCCAATAAATTATCAAGATCTTGCTTATTGGATTCAACCTTTAACGTGACAAGTGAATGATGTACTGTGGTAATTTTTGCACCACAATTATATTTCAAAGAAGTGTTGTCAACGTTGGCAGCAATTAGCAAGTAATTGCTCAATCCTTAAAGTGAGTAGGCAGCATAGATATAGAAGTATAATGCACGTTAGGCAGCAATTGCCTTTGAAATTTGCTCCAAATGATTAAGTTTGGCAGCCATTTACATTTCAATTGTTCAATTGCTTAAGTGCTTAAATGAGTGGGCAGCAATTGCCATTGCTGTCGACATGTGGCAGCTTGTCACCTTGGGTGGCCCTCCCCTCCACTTCCACGTGGAAGTGGGGGTTATTTAACACCTCGTCGTCCCTTCCGTTATATAAATATTCGGGTATTGCATAAATTCGTGGTAAAATAAATATAATATTTTAAATATATCATAATTCATAAAAAATTATTTCGAATAAAACCTACTATATTATAATAATAATCTTTAACATAACTAAATTTACTATCTCCGTTAAAATATTATGGTGTATGAAAACCTTATAAAATAAATACATATACAATTATATTGTACCAAAATATTTTTCATAAACCTTTAAAATATTTTGAAAAGGCAATAATAATATAATTTTTACCAAATTCAACTTTTAAATAAAATATTTTCAAATACACGCACGATGCTAATAAAATTCTCTCGGGATCCTCCCTTATGTTTTATCACTGTTTCGGAACTGAAATGGCGTTTTAAAACGTGAAATTGAGGCTTAAATCGAGTTTAACCCGACCCGGTTCGCGACCCGGTTCGCATCCCGTTTTCTGCCAGACAGTCCGCGGTAAAACAGTCATAACTCTTTACTCCGAGATCAGTTGGACGTGAGGTTTTGTGCATTGGAAACTAGACTCGTAGACCTTCGATTTGGTATTTCGGGGGACTTATAACCCTTTATATATTGGGAGAAAAGCCCTGATACATTTGACCCAAAGTTCAGAAAATTTGTTAAAAGTCTTACGATATCTTTTGTCGATTTGCTTGACTTCAAATCTTAAACGTGGAAATGACCGGAAGGGTCATTACATCATCCACTACTAAAAAGGGCTTTCGTCCTCGAAAGTCAAGGTCAAGGGGGTACCTGGAGGCTAAAATAGCTGCGGATACTGATCCCGCATATCTCTCTCGGTCTCCCAGGTAGCCTCCTCGACTGGACGGTGCCTCCACTGAACCTTAACAACCGGGATCTCTCGAGACCTCAATCTCCTTACATCTCTGGCCAAAATAGCTGCCGGCTCCTCAACAAAGGCTAAACCCTCATCCAACTGAACTGAATCCCACTGCAACACATGAGACTCATCTGAGACATACCGACGTAACATCAAAACATGGAACACAGGATGTATCGCTGAAAACATCGGAGGAAAGGCTAGCTGATAGGCAACGCTACCGACCCTCTGAAGAATCTCAAACGGCCCAATGTACCTGGGGCTAAGCTTGCCCCACCTACCAAATCTCATCACGCCCTTCACGGGCGATACACGGAGAAACACCAAGTCACCGACACTAAACTCCAAGGCACGAAGCCTACGATCAGCATAACTCTTATGCCTGCTCTGAGCTGCCCGAAGTCTGTCCTGAATCACTCGGACTCGGTCTAAGGAATCTCGAAGCAAATCTGTGCTCTGTGGCCCAGCCCTAAAACCATCAAACCAACCTACCGGTGATCTGCAACGCCTGCCATACAAAGCCTCAAAAGGTGCCATGCCGATACTCGAATGGAAGCTTTTATTATAAGCAAACTCT
>QJPP01003225.1:0-226790 GCA_003996215.1 Jaltomata sinuosa | reverse complement strand
AACTACACCTCTAATTAAAGAAGCGTAAGCGGTCGTAGTCAAATATAGAACCCAACAAAGGTTGGGGTCGAATCCCACAGAGAATATGGTGAAAGTTCAAGTCTTTAGTGAATTATGTGACTAATGGTCAATAGTTTTCGGTAAATAAAGGGGGGGGTTTTTTTTTGTGTAAACAATGCGTAAACAAAACGAACAATTAACGTATGAATGATAGTCAATAGGAGAATGAACTAGGGAAGTGTTTACCATGGCGTTGGTAACAATGTCGATCCTAAGCTTAATCGGGTTCTTTTTATATGCGTGTCACGATGTGATTGAAGTAATGGTATCGTCTAAACGTCTCTCGACTAAATAAACAAATTTCCTTTTCTATTCTCTCGACCTCGAAAAGATGTGCTTTTAGATTTCAATCCTAAACATCAAGTAGATTAATCTAGTTACAGCATTAATCATTAGACGAGAGTTAGTAGTCTCGAATCCTTGTTGTTAATCAAGTTTCCCAGTTTTAATCTCTTTACTCAAGCAAATTAAACCTAGGCATGTTCTAATGTTTGCAACCACTAGAAAACGTTAAATAACGAATGATTAACAACGTGACAATACATATATTGAACCCAACGCTACCCGGAATCTATATCGCTACGTTTGCCATGGCTCCCACAACCCTAGTTGTGGGAGGTTTAGTTAGTCATGCTTGTAGAAGAATAGAAGAAAGTTATATTCATAATAAAGAAAAGAGATCCTTACAATGTAGTGAAAACAATCTTCAATTATTCCAAGAACAAGAAAATAACAAGATCCCCAAGAACGATTCAAGAACAAGATTGAGGCAAAGAAACCGTGTTTCTTGCTCTCAAAGTTTCGCTCAAATCTCCTAAAACTATTGTAAAAACGTTTAAAAACTATTTGAGAGGTAATCAAAGCATAATAATAAAATAAACCTAACATAGGGTATTTATAGGAGTCTAGGAAACAAATCCCAAAAACGCTCGGATTTCGCGTAACCGACTGTCTCAACTTGACGGCCAGGCTGACGGACCATCAAGACAGTGACGGACCATCGCCTGGACCGTCACTGCTAACCAGTGATGCTGCCTCAGGTGCTGCCTTGGTGTGACGGTCACTGTGACGGACCGTCACATATGTGACGGGCCGTCACTCAGGCCGTCACTCTTATCCAGAATTCTCTTTTTCGCGTATTTCCTTCCGTTTCCACGTTTGTCTCCATTTCCTGAAAATACAACATAAAAACATCAAAAACGACAACGGTTGCTTGAAAATGTACGATTGTTCTTAGTAAAAAGGAGTCGAAAGTGCCGTACATTGGCGGCACATCACTTACTATTTGAGAATGTCGTGAGGTGAATATCACTTAACATTTCTTTTTAAAACACATAACCAAATTTTACATCTTCACTTGTCATTGGTCTTCATGTTTTTGGTTCCTATGTCTCAAAATTATCATATTTTATTATTTTGTTATTTGAAAGCATTTTTTTTATTCATCAAGGAGTGATATTTTAATTATAATACTAATAGTTTATTACTTAATTATTATTTTTTGGGAGGTACATTCCATAGTATAGTCATATATTTTAAGAAATTAAGATTCTTTTATTGGTTGGAGTTAAAATGTTAGAGTTGATTTGAATCTCATAATAGCTTTTATATCATTGCATTATTTCTACTTGTAAAATGATGTTAGAAGTTTTATTTTCTATGAGTTTCTTTAATCATGTTTTAAATTCTTAAAACTTGTTAATGTATTTTTTTATAATTTCTGAGTTATTACACTATTTTACTATATTATAAATTAAAAATTAAAGATCCATGGAGCTTACGCCCCAATGCCCCAGGGCTTACGCCTCCCCCCGTGCTAAGTAAAACGCTTCGCCTTACGTCCCCGCTTTTTAAAACACTATTTAGTATGAATATCCGAGGCAAGTAAGTTTTTCTCACGGAGAAAAGTCTCAAATTTGGGTGCTCAATTATTTCCCATCATATAATGTCTCTCTTTCAATCATTTAGTAACATTATTAGTATCTATGGAAAGTTAATTTATGTAAATGTTTTCATACTAGGATATAATTTAAAATTTATCTCCCATTTTTCGTATTACAATTGACAACACAAATGGTGTAAGTATCAAACCGCAAACCTCACCAAACTCCTACAAGACACGTTTATTGCGTGACATACAAAACTTGTATGAGGTTCCTTTCACACTTTGCTAAGTGGATTTTTGGGTCGCACTTTCAGAAAAATGAGCCAAAATCTTAGCTTTTCCCAAAAATCCACTTGGCAAAATATGAGAGGAGTCTCATACAAGTTTTGTCCGCCATGTATCAGTACAAAAATATTTTTTTGAGAAGAAAATAGGAACCAAAACCTTGTCAATAGCATTAAATGGAAGGCAATGGTAAATTGAGTTTAAGTGACTATCAATAACAATTACTCCAACATAGATGGCTTACAACAATTGTGACTTTGATGTCATATCACTTTTGCTACTTCTATATGCCCTGCGTAATTGGCGTAATCAACGAACATGAGTAATGCCGTATAAGGATCTTCAACTTCCTCTCCCATTCCGATATGGATTTTGCCTAAGATGTCATATATGTGTACCTTTTCTTAAGAAGCCGTTAGTCTTGCTTGAGTCTCCCTCATTTGCCCACCCTCTGTCAGGGGCGTCAAATAGACCTCCTGAGGGACTCAGCGTCCTTCCTGAGGTGAGTGTCCGGTTTTGATATCATATTTGTCAATTCATTTTTTATATGATTTTTAGATATTTTAAGTTGGTAACTATTTTAATTTATAATATCTTTTACGTAATTTTTAAATAATATATGTTACTCCCTCTTTCCCAATTTATGTGGCATCGACACAATTCGAAAGTCAACTGAATTTTCTATATATCTTTTAAATATTTTAAGTTGTTAATTATTGTGATTTATAACATTTTTTCTTCTGTCGCAATTTATGTGGCAATGATAAAATTTTGAGAGTCAACCAAATTATTATGTCTTTTAAATATTTTAAGTTGTTATTATTGTGACTTGTACTTTTTTTTAAACCTATTTTTCAAATATATAACAGATTAATAAATAAAAACGAGAAAAATATAAAAGGAAATATCTAAGCAGGTAGCACAAGAAGGCATGTCGACCACCTGTCTGCTTATTCCCTTTTATAAGTAAGGCAAGGTAATATTAGTAGTTAATTAATATTATGTTTGTAGGTTAATTTATTAATTTTAACTATTACTATAAATTAGTATCAGTATTTTAAAAGGCAGTCTTGAGGCTCGCCTCGGGGCTCTCCCCGGGGCGAGGCACTGGCAAAACGCCTTGGGGCTCATGTGTGGGGCTTAAGTCCTGTGACGCTTACGCCCTAAGCGCCCGAGCGTACGCCCCAAACACGCCTAACGTCCAACGCTCGGGGCTCGCCTAACTGTTCTACCCAATTATGTGTCAAATTTCTTAGTCAACATTGTTGGTCTTCATGTTTTTTTTTTCTGATCTAAAAATGATCTTCAAGAACTTGAATTCCATGGAAAAATTCTGAATCATTTTCTCTGCTGCCATGAAATTTGAGAGCAAATGTTTTTTTTCGGTGGGAAGAGGGAAGAAAGATGAAATTACCGGGAAGGTCAATTGGATTACGGAGAAGGGTCAAATATATCATTAATATTAGAAATGGTTTAAATATACGCTTTGTTATACTTTAGGTTTAAATATACCCTTTATGTTATACTTTAAGTCCAAATATATTTTTGTACTATTAAAAATAGTTCAAATATATCCTCGTTATATTTTCAGTCTAAATATACCTCTTTAGATATATTTTTGGATCCAAATATACCCCTCTCATTATATTTCCGGTTCAAATATATCCTTTATTATACTTTTATGTTGATTTAACTCTCCCCCTCCCCTCTACTCTTTTTTTTATAAAGGCGATTTACCTTTAGTTTTTTACAAACGGACATGTAATGAGCTTCAAAATAAAAATAACTAATCACCAAATATAAATATTTGTGCGATTCACTTTACAAACTTACCTGTTTAATTCATCTCCAGCCTACTCCCTCGATTCATACAAAAATGATACACATATTCACAATTTATACTCCTGTCAACTAAATCTTTCTTTGGCCTCATAGTGAATAAACTTCTTTACAGGAAATTTTTGAAGTTTTGATATATAAGAAAAATCATTTTCTTTCGGCCATCATCTTTTGGTCTAATATCAGATGTTAAAACGTATACTTGAAATAATCATCTAAGCAAAATTACCATATATAAATGCAGGGGGAAATTTCTATATCTGATAAACAAATCATTAATGTCAACAGGAAAGTATTCAGAAATAGGTGGAGCAAAGACTTTAAAGAGCTTGGATTCATGATAAGCGAATCATTAAAAAAAGAGATGAAAAGAAAATAGAAGACTACAAGAAAAGAAAAAACTTAAAGTGGAGGGAATTGAGATGGTTTAAATGGGTGAGTGTAAAAAATAAAGATAAATCAATATAAAAATTTAATGGGAGGGGTATATTTGGACCCAAAGTATGTCAGGAGGGGTATATTTGAACTGAAAGTATAACGAGGGATATATTTAAACTATTTGTAATAGTACGGGAGTATATTTGAACCCAAAGTATAACAAAAAGGGTATATTTAAACTCAAAGTATAACGATGGGTATATTTAAATCATTTTTAATAGTATAGGGGTATATTTGACCCTTCTCCGATTGGATTATTTAGATTAATTTGCGTTGATACAAATAATGGAAGATCACGGATCGATTATTGGTCAAAATCAAAATAAACCAATATAATCAGTTTTCAAATTATCCAAATTAAATCAATCCAAATATAATATATATTTGTCGGTTTGGTTATTATCGATTTCGATTCAATTTGGTTTAGTTGTTCGGTTATTAATCATACACGAAAATAAAAGAAAAATAAGATAATAATTCATTCAAAAAAGAAAAAAAAACATAAATACGGCATACGTCTAATACAAGATACTTAAAATATAAATAAATTTTGAAGAAAAGATATATAAGATATTTAAAATTGTTCATTAAAAATAATATATTATGTATATATAATTACCAAAAAAAATAGGTATATAATTTGTCGGTTCGATTCGGTTATTTATTTGAGTCTTTTTTAACAAAATCAAAATCAAATCATATATCATTGATTTTTAAAATGTAAAATTAAACTAAACCGAATAAAAATCAGTTTATTTAATGATTCAATTTAATTTTTTGATTTAGATCAATTTTTACCCAAACCGTAAACACACCTAGCAAATAATGTTTTAAAAGGCATTTTTGAACAAGTTTGGGGTCGAGGAGGTGCACTAAAACCCCACTAAAGCTTTGCTAGCAGGGGCAAATCTACCCTATTGAGACTGGGTTGCACAGATAACTTCAAAACTTATATAGACTAATCGTAGAGAGAAACAGGGTAAAAATCTATATGTACTTGCTATTTGATACAAATAAATACATGATATATATCTTCGCATATACTTTTATCATTATACTAGATAGAGGAGCCCGTGCTAGCACGAACCCAATATATATTACTTTTTTGTCTCAATATATGTGACACGGATAAAATTTAGATAGTCAATTCATTTTTTATATGATTTTTAGATATTTTAAGTTGGTAACTATTGTAATTTATAATATCTTTTACGTAATTTTTAAATAATATATGTTACTCCCTCTTTCCCAATTTATGTGGCATCGACACAATTCGAAAGTCAACTGAATTTTCTATATATCTTTAAATATTTTAAGTTATTAATTATTGTGATTTATAACATTTTTTCTTCTGTCGTAATTTATGTGGCAATGATAAAATTTTGAGAGTCAACCAATTTTTTTATGTATTTTAAATATTTTAAGTTGTTATTATTGTGACTTGTACTTTTTTTAAAACCAATTTTTCAAATATATAACAGATTAATAAATAAAAACGAGAAAAATATAAAAGGAAATATCTAAGCAGGTAGCACAAGCAGGCATGTCGATCACCTGCCTGCTTATTCCCTTTTATAAGTAAGGCAAGGTAATATTAGTAGTTAATTAATATTATGCTTGTAGATTAATTTATTAATTTTAACTATTACTATAATTTAGTATCAGTATTTTAAAAGGCAGTCTTGAGGCTCGCCTCGGGGCTCTCCCCGAGGCGAGGCACTGACAAAACGCCTTGGAGCACATGTGTGGGGCTTAAGTCCTGTGAGGCTTACGCCCTAAGCGCCCGAGCGTACGCCCCAAACACGCCTAACGCCCAACGATCGGGGCTTGCCTAACTGTTCTTCCCAATTATGTGTCAAATTTCTTAGTCAACATTGTTGATCTTCATAATTCTTCAATAAATGAATGATGCTTAGTAGTTTTTTTCATCCATAGAAATAAGAAAATTGAGAAAACTAATTGCTTACTTACTATTTGAGAATATTGTGAGGTGAATATCACTTAACATTTCTTTTTAAAACACATAGCCAAATTTTACATCTTCACTTGTCATTGGTCTTCATGTTTTTGGTTCCTATGTCTCAAAATTATCATATTTTATTATTTTGTTATTTGAAAGCATTTTTTTTATTCATAAAGGAGTGATATTTTAATTATAATACTAATAGTTTATTACTTATTTTATTTTTTTGGGGAGGTAAATTCCATAGTATAGTCATATATTCTAAGAAATTAAGATTCTTTTATTGTTTGGAGTTAAAATGTTAGAGTTGATTTGAATCTCATAATAGCTTTTATATCATTGCATTATTTCTACTTGTAAAATGATGTTAGAAGTTTTATTTTCTATGAGTTTCTTTAATCATGTTTTAAATTTTTAAAACTTGTTAATGTATTTTTTTATAATTTCTGAGTTATTATACTATTTTACTATATTATAAATTAAAATTAAAGATCCATGGAGCTTATGTCCCAATGCCCCGGAGCTTACGCCTCGCTCCGTGCTAAGTAAAATGCCTCGCCTTACGCCTCCGCTTTTTAAAACACTGTTTAGTATGAATATCCGAGGCAAGTAAGTTTTTCTCACGGAGAAAAGTCTCCAATTTGGGTGCTCAATTATTTTCCATCATATAATGTCTCTTTCAATCATTTAGTAACTTTATTAGTATATATGGAAAGTTAATTTATGTAAATGTTTCCATATTAGGCTATAATTTAAAATTTATCTCCCATTTTTCGTATTACAATTGATAACACAAATGGTGTAAGTATCAAACCGCAAACCTCACCAAACTCCTACAAGACACGTCTATTGCGTGACACACAAAACTTGTATGAGGTTCCTTTCACACTTTGCCAAGTGGATTTTTGGGTCGCACTTTCAGAAAAATGGGCCAAAATCTTAGATTTTCCCAAAAATCCACTTGGCAAAATATGAGAGAAGTCTCATACAAGTTTTGTCCGCCATGTATCAGTACAAAAATATTTTTTTCAGAAGAAAATAGGAACCAAAACCTTGTCAATAGCATTAAATGGAAGGCAATGGTAAATTGAGTTTAAGTGACTATCAATAACAATTACTCCAACATAGATGGCTTACAACACTTGTGACTTTGATGTCATATCACTTTTGCTACTTCTATATGCCCTGCGTAATTGGCGTAATCAACGAACATGAGTAATGTCGTATAAGGATCTTCAACTTCCTCTCCCATTCCGATATGGGTTTTGCCTAAGATGTCATATATGTGTACCTTTTCTTAAGAAGCCGTTAGTCTTGCTTGAGTCGCCCTCATTTGCCCACCCTCTGTCAGGGGCGTCAGATAGACCTCCTTAGGGACTCAGCGTCCTCCCTGAGGTGAGTGTCCGGTTTTGATATCATATTTGTCACGATTACACCAATATGACACGTATTATATCCACTTTAGGCCTAGGCCCGAACAAATTTGTCTTTTTCGGCTACGGTATCATGAAGCCAAAAAATGTGCATACCATGTGAACTTTGTGCTATATCTTAAGCTTTTCACTTTCCTCTTCCATTCCGATATGAGATTCTCCTAAGATGTCATGTCCACCTCATGATTTTGATAAGCTTGTTAGCCTAGAAGCCTGTCAGTCCTACTTGACCCGTCCTCATCAGCCCGTCTTCCGTGAAGTGTGTCATACAACCTAAGTTCAACAAATAACTACTATAAATTGATTAATAAGCATACTTACTAGATCCATCATATATAGAGAGAAATCTAGTCATTAATGGAGTCCAAGAAAAACACCATTAGTGTACTTATGTTACCATGGCTAGCTCATGGTCACATAAGTCCATTTCTAGAGCTAGCCAAAAAGCTCACACATAGAAACTTCCACATTTACATGTGTTCCACTCAAGTAAATCTAAGCTCAATCAAGAAAAGTGTCACAGAGAAGTATTCTCAATCAATAGAATTTGTTGAGATTCATCTTCCAACTTTGCCAAATCTTCCTCCTCATTACCACACCACGAATGGCCTTCCGCCACATCTCATGAACACCCTCAAAACAGCATTTGAAATGGCTGCTCCGAATTTTTCCGAAATATTACAAACTCTAAATCCGGATTTGGTCATTTATGACTACATTCTGCCATGGGCTGCATTTTCTGCTTCCTCTGTGAACATTCCTGCTGTGCAGTTCCTAACTTTTGGTGCAGCTGTTGTTTCTTTGGCTATCCATGTGTCCGTAAACACAGAAGACAAGTTCCCATTTCCTGAAATTTACCTGCGAGATTACGAAATGCTTTCATTGAAGGAAGCTGCTGAAGAAACAGTACCAGGTAATAACAAGTTCTCATTTTACGAGGCTATTAGGCTATCACGCCATATTATTCTGGTGAAAACTTGCAGATATATTGAAGGGAAATATATGGATCATCTTTCTAATTTGGTTTCCAAGAAATTAGTTCCCGTTGGTTCACTAGTTCAAGATTCCATTGACCAAGATGATCATGAGGAGATCATGCAATGGCTTGATAAGAAAGAAAAAAGTTCAACTGTTTTTGTTTCATTTGGGAGCGAGTATTTTCTATCTAAGGAGCAGATACGAGCAGTGGCTCAGGGACTACAGCTTAGCAAAGTGAACTTCATATGGGTAATCAGGTTTCCACAAGGCGAAAAAATTAGTCTGCTAGATGCATTACCGAAAGGGTATCTTGAAAGGGTAGGAGAAAGTGGAATGGTTATGGAAGGATGGGCACCTCAAGCAACAATTCTTCAACACCCATCCATAGGTGGATTCGTGAGTCACTGTGGATGGAGTTCTTTCATGGAAAGTATTAAGTTTGGTGTGCCCATTATTGCAATGCCAATGCACATTGACCAACCAATGAATGCTAGGCTTGTGGAATATATCGGGACAGGAGTGGAAGCATTGAGGGACAAGGATGGGAAGTTACAAAGCCAAGAGATTGCAAAGGCGATAAGGAAGGTGGTAGCAGAGGAAAGCGGGAAGGCTGTGAGAAAGAAAGCTAAGGAACTGAGTGAGATGATGAACGCGAAAGGGGATGAAGAGATAGATGGTGTGGCGGAAGAACTGGTGGCTCTTTATAGCAACAAATGATTAGCAATAAGATTTAAATGCCAGTCTAGTGTACTAACTCAACTGTTATAGTAAGTTGAGAGTATTAATCATCTTATTACCAATAATCACTACAAGTAATAACCTTTAAAACGAATTAAGACAAGATGCAAAGCCAAACCATTAAGCCAGACAAGAAAACTCATTTCCAAGCATTTAGGACAGAGGAATTACGTTACATCTTGAAAACTCTAGCAGAGGCGTACATAACAGAAAAAACTCAGTGAAGCATTACAACAAACACATTGTTGGCATCCACTCAACACAAGCTAAGAGGTTGGCTCAGAGGATTTAAATTTAGGCACTATATTTTTATTTTCGAACTCCCTAGATGAAAATCCTAGCTCCATCACTACCCAAGGCTGTGACACGACTCCAAGTAAGCCAAGGATCAAAAGGATGTAATTTACACAAATAGCTTGCTCGGTTTCCTGTTCTTTTTTCTAGTCGATATTTTAAATATTATAATATTTAAAAATTATAATATTTGTTGCTATTTTTAGTTAAGTGATTGGGTGAACGGTTATTTAAATTTATTCTTCGACATCAAATGTCACAATTGCACTTCTTAGCGTTTAGGTGAGGAATCTCATTATGCCTAAATGGCGTTGCAACTTTCGTAACATAAGCGCCACACAACTCTTTCCTTTACTCTGATTTTATGTTTGCAAGAATTAATTCTCATTTCTACATCTAAACATAACGTCGAAAAGCATTTAGAATGAAAACTAACAGTCTAACACACTCAAAACTCAAAAATCACATGGTCAACAACATTATCATCATGAGAAAAACTAGTATTAACTAAAATTGTATCCACAACTTCCTTGGTTGATGCTAGTAGCATCTTTTCAATACTAGCATCATCATATGCACAAGAAAATTCAAAAGATAAATCACTATCATCCAATTACTTATCATTCCAAGATGTCGTCATAAAAAAGTAACAAAAGATCAAACTAAACAACAAGGAGTAACCAAATAAAACAAACCAAACAAAGGAGGGAAAATTGTTGAACGTGCGAATAAAAGTCCATATTGATAGTTGAAAAGAGTGGAAAGCTATATATGAAGTGTAAGATTTCTTAATGGTGTAAGACCTTTTTGAAAAAATCGTACAGATTTGACCCAAAACAATATTACATCATGTAAGTTGTAACAGTAAGAGTATCTTTGGGTTATTTGAGCTTTCGCTCCTCGTCCCAAAAAAAAAAATTAAAAAAATTGACATATTATAACTTCCCTAAAAGTCCCCTCTAACCTTGTGTCTCTTCAAGCTTTACGTTTGATAACTTGAATATACATATATTCTTTTTGGTGAATTTCCTTATATTTGGCACATTTGTTGATGCTTTTATGGTTAAATTGAACTATTAGGTACTCATTTGATGAATATTCAGATTTTATGGAAATTTTGATATCAAGTTCATGCAAGGAAAATTCAAGAATTGCATCACAAAGGAAATAAAAGAGCAAGGAATTAAACTACTCCCTCCCTCCGTTCAATTTTATTTGTCACATTTTAATTTAGCACGCTCATTAAGAAAATAAAAACTGACATGTCTATTTTACCTCACTCGTTTAGGATTAAGTCTTGAAAAATCATTTGTGGAATAAGTAATTAATGCTAAGGATCATTTCAGGATTTTTTATTTTTTTTGGGTCTTTTCTTAATATGTCAAAAGTGACAAATGAAGAATCTATTTTAAAAATAAGTGACAAGTAAAAAATAAAAGGAGAGAGTAAAAAAAAAGGATAAAAGTTTATTTTCATCGAATGTCTATGTCAAACAATAAATACACATGACGTGTTTAAAACGTATCCGACTATCACTTAATCATAATTTCTTATATATATTATTCTTTCACTAAATTATTTAATTATAATAAATTATATATATTTTAATATAAACCTCGGATACAAATAAATATGTCATTGATTCTAGATGTAGTGCTGAATCTAGAAAAACAAATACTCTCTCTGTTTTAAATTATCTATTGTGATTCTTTTTTACACGTCTTTCAGAAATATTAATTAAAAGGGAATATATGTTACCAATATATACTATTCGGCCATTTAATTTATCAATAAGTGACCAAAGTATATATTACATATATACACTCGATCATATACAATATCACCTTATAATTGATATATTTGTAATTTTCAAGACCAATAACTAGAAAGGTGATATAGAAAAAATAATAATTTTATCTTAAATTTCTAGAATGACAATTTAACATAGCTATTTTTTAAAAATATGACAAATAATTTAAAACGAAGAAAGTACTAAATTAAAATAAAGAAAGTAGCTTTTATTATTAATTTGATAGGCGTTTGACTCTAGAAATAGTGTTAAATCTAGAAGAAATAGATGGCTAATGAAACTTAATTTTTTTGATTTAGAGAGTATTTTTGGCAAAAGAAGATACAACTTTATTACGGGGTGTATTTGGTATAGGAGTGGTAAAATCAAACTCAATTTGTTCAATTTATTTAGGTTATGAGTTGATTATTGACCCGCTCATTTATTAGCTTAACTCATTAAAAATTGAGTTGATATATAACTCAAATTGACTTTTGAGAAATCTTATTAAAATATTTTTAAATTTTTATTTTATTTTATTTTATATGTTATATGCAGCTATAATAAAGAGAGAGAAAATTAGGTACTAAAAATTTATAATATAACAAATAAAGCAATTAAAACTTAGTAAATATTGAACAAGTTGGGTTATGACTCCTTACTAATCATTACCTAATTTTTAAGTCAATAATTCTTTTTTTTGGCTCTTTAGAACCTGTTTGGATAAGCTTATTTTTAAGCTACTTTACTTTTTTCAATTCAATTCACTCTAATTTAAATGGTGTCATATCAATAAAATTAACAAATATCTTTCTTTTATTTCAATCCTATTGATTTCCCCTTTGATTTTCTTATGAAGAATTAAGTTTTTATAATTAAATACTAGTAATTAATTCATTAATCGTATAACTTACTTGTAATTACTTCTTCTATTTATTTTTACTTGTCTATTATACTAAAATATATTTTCACTTTTAGCATATCAAGAAAAAAACATATATTTTTTATGTTTTACCCTTAGTTACTAACTCATCAAATCATTTTTCAAAAGACCTAAACTTATACACAATTATTGTTTTTAAGGAACGTATTTAAAGTGGACTAGTAAAAATCTGAAAAAATTACCTAAATAATCAAACATCATTATCATATCTACTTATTCTGTCACTACTTTAAATTAGTTACATAATATCCATTTCTTAACAACTCCCCTAGATACATGCGAATATATGTCATAATTCTCCGAATACATACGGATACATGCAATATCCCATTTCTTAACAATCCCCCCCCCCCCCCCCCCTCCGGCCCACCCACAATTACATGCGGATATATGTATATGTATTTCTAATACATATATCTACTGCGATTGAATTATATATTTGGATGTCTTAATTATGTATCTGAATGCTTTAATCATGTATTCAATTTCTTTTTAGTGGTATAATACATAATATTAAAAACTAATAATTAAGTGAGTAATTAGCTTTATACTAGTGAATTTTTTGTTGTTTACCTTAAAAATAAATGAATCAAAGGGAGTAATTATAAGTCTGTAATATGTAGTGTATTTACTTTGAAGTAAATTATTTCCCTCTATCAGCCGTCCAAAGTATAAAAGTTTCATTAAGCCTCGTAATTTACTAGTTCCTCTTCTAGAAAAAGCAAAAAAAAACAAAAATTAAAGTTGAAAACTGCCAGAGTTTTGAGGTATGCCTTTTTTTGTTTTATTTTATTTGATCGCTATAAGAAAAATAAATATTTTAATTTACTTATTCATTTTCATAAGAGAATTTTTTTATATTATTTTTAATATTAAATAACTATATAAAATATTAGTACTCAAATTTAGAATTTCAAAATATCATTAAATTACCGGGAAGGTCAATTGGATTACGGAGAAGGGTCAAATATATCATTAATATTAGAAATGATTTAAATATACCTTTGTTATACTTTGAGTTTAAATATACCCTTTCTGTTATACTTTAGGTCCAAATATATTTTTGTATTATTAGAAATAGTTCAAATATATCCCTCGTTATATTTTCAGTCTAAATATAACTCTTTAGATATATTTTGGATCCAAATATACCCCTCTCATTATATTTACGGTTCAAATATATCATTTATTATACTTTTATGTTGATTTAACTCTCTCCCTCCCTTCCCCCCTCCCCTCTCCTTTTATTTTATAAAGGTGATTTACCTTTAGTTTTTTACAAACGGATATGTAATGAGCTTCAAAATAAAAATAACTCATCACCAAATATAAATATTTGTGCGATTCACTTTACAAACTTACCTGTTTAATTCATCTCCAGCCTACTCCCTCGATTCATACAAAAATAATACACATATTCACAATTTATACTAACTAAATCTTTCTTTGGCCTCATAGTGAATAAACTTCTTTACAGGAAATTTTTGAAGTTTTGATATATAAGAAAAATCATTTTCTTTCGGCCATCATCTTTTGGTCTAATATCAGATGTTAAAACGTATACTTGAAATAATCATCTAAGCAAAATTACCATATAGAAATGCAGGGGGAAATTTCTATATCTGATAAACAAATCATTAATGTCAACAGGAAAGTATTCAGAAATAGGTGGAGCAAAGACTTTAAAGAGCTTGGATTCATGATAAGCGAATCATTAAAAAAAGAGATGAAAAGAAAATAGAAGACTACAAGAAAAGAAAAAATTTAAAGTGGAGGGAATTGAGATGGTTTAAATGGGTGAGTGTAAAAATAAAGATAAATCAATATAAAAATTTAATGGGAGGGGTATATTTGGACCCAAAGTATGTCGGGAGGGGTATATTTGGACTGAAAGTATAATGAGGGATATATTTAAACTATTTCTAATAGTACGGGGGTATATTTGAACCCAAAGTATAACAAAAAGGGTTTAATAGTATAGGGGTATATTTGACCCTTCTCCGATTGGATTATTTAGATTAATTTGCGTTGATAGCAAATAATGGAAGATCACGGATCGATTATTGGTCAAAATCAAAATCAAACCAATATATTTAGTTTTTAAATTATTCAAATTAAATCAATTCAAATATAATATATATTTGTCGGTTTGGTTATTATCAATTTTGATTCAATTTGGTTTAACCGTTCGGTTATTAATCATACACGAAAATAAAAGAAAAAAAAGATAATAATTCATTCAAAAAAGAAAAAAAACATAATACGGCACACGTCTAATACAAGATACTTAAAATATAAATAAATTTTGAATAAAAGATATATAAGATATTTAAAATTGTTCATAAAAAATAATATATTATGTATATATAATTATAAAAAAATAGGTATATAATTTGTCTGTTCGATTCGATTATTTATTTGAGTTTTTTTAACAAAATCAAAACCAAATCATATATTATTAATTTTTAATAATTTAATTTAATTTTTTGATTTAGATAAATTTTTACCCAAATCGTAAATACACCTAGCAAATAATATTTTAAAAGGCATTTTTGAACAAGTTTGGGGTCGAGGAGGTGCACTAAAACCCCACTAACACTTTGCTAGCAAAGGCAGATCTACCCTATTGAGAATGGGTTGCACAGATAACTTCAAAACTTATATAGACTAATCGCAGAGGGAAACAGGGTAAAAATCTATATGTACCTGCTATTTGATACAAATAAATACATGATATACATCTTCGCACATGCTTTTATCATTATACTAGATAGAGGAGCCTGTGCTAGCACGAACCCAATATATATTATTTTTTTGTCTCAATATATGTGACACGGATAAAATTTAGATAGTCAATTCATTTTTTATATGATTTTTAGATATTTTAAGTTGGTAATTATTGTAATTTATAATATCTTTTACGTAATTTTTAAATAATATATGTTACTCCCTCTTTCCCAATTTATATGGCATCGACACAATTCGAAAGTCAAGTGAATTTTCTATATATCTTTAAAATATTTTAAGTTATTAATTATTGTGATTTATAGCATTTTTTCTTCTGTCGCAATTTATGTGGCAATGATAAAATTTTGAGAGTCAACCAAATTTTTTATATCATTTACATATTTTAAGTTGTTATTATTGTGACTTGTACTTTTTTTAAAACCTATTTTTCAAATATATAACAGATTAATAAATAAAAACGAGAAAAATATAAAAGGAAATATCTAAGCAGGTAGCACAAGCAGGCATGTCGATCACCTGCCTGCTTATTCCCTTTTATAAGTAAAGCAAGGTAATATTAGTAGTTAATTAATATTATGCTTGTAGATTAATTTATTAATTTTAACTATTACTATAATTTAGTATCAGTATTTTAAAAGGCAGTCTTGAGGCTCGCCTCGGGGATCTCCCCGGGGTGAGGCACTGGCAAAACGCCTTGGAGCACATGTGTGGGGCTTAAGTCCTGTGAGGCTTACGCCCTAATCGCCCGAGCGTACGCCCCAAACACGCCTAACGCCCAACGCTCGGGGCTTGCCTAACTGTTCTACCCAATTATGTGTCAAATTTCTTAGTCAACATTGTTGATCTTCATAATTCTTCAATAAATGAATGATGCTTAGTAGTTTTTTTCATCCATAGAAATAAGAAAATTGAGAAAACTAATTGCTTACTTACTATTTGAGAATATCGTGAGGTGAATATCACTTAACATTTCTTTTTAAAACACATAGCCAAATTTTACATCTTCACTTGTCATTGGTCTTCATGTTTTTGGTTCCTATGTCTCAAAATTATCATATTTTATTATTTTGTTATTTGAAAGCATTTTTTTTATTCATAAAGGAGTGATATTTTAATTATAATACTAATAGTGTATTACTTAATTTATTTTTTTTGGGAGGTAAATTCCATAGTATAGTCATATATTCTAAGAAATTAAGATTCTTTTATTGTTTGGAGTTAAAATGTTAGAGTTGATTTGAATCTCATAATAGCTTTTATATCATTGCATTATTTCTACTTGTAAAATGATGTTAGAAGTTTTATTTTCTATGAGTTTCTTTAATCATGTTTTAAATTTTTAAAAGTTGTTAATGTATTTTTTTATAATTTCTGAGTTATTATACTATTTTACTATATTATAAATTAAAAATTAAAGATCCATGGAGCTTACGCCCCAATGCTTCGGGGCTTACGCCTCGCTCCGTGCTAAGTAAAACGCCTCGCCTTACGCCTTCGCTTTTTAAAACACTGTTTAGTATGAATATCCGAGGCAAGTAAGTTTTTCTCACGGAGAAAAGTCTCAAATTTGGGTGCTCAATTATTTTCCATCATATAATGTCTCTTTCAATCATTTAGTAACTTTATTAGTATATATGGAAAGTTAATTTATGTAAATGTTTCCATATTAGGCTATAATTTAAAATTTATCTCCCATTTTTCGTATTACAATTGATAACACAAATGGTGTAAGTATCAAACCGCAAACCTCACCAAACTCCTACAAGACACGTCTATTGCGTGACACACAAAACTTGTATGAGGTTCCTTTCACACTTTGCCAAGTGGATTTTTGGGTCGCACTTTCAGAAAAATTGGATCTTAGCTTTTCCCAAAAATCCACTTGGCAAAATATGAGAGGAGTCTCATACAAGTTTTGTCCGCCATGTATCAGTACAAAAATATTTTTTCCAGAAGAAAATAGGAACCAAAACCTTGTCAATAGCATTAAATGGAAGGCAATGGTAAATTGAGTTTAAGTGACTATCAATAACAATTACTCCAACATAGATGGCTTATAACACTTGTGACTTTGATGTCATATCACTTTTGCTACTTCTATATGCCCTGCGTAATTGGCGTAATCAACGAACATGAGTAATGCCGTATAAGGATCTTCAACTTCCTCTCCCATTCCGATATGGGTTTTGCCTAAGATGTCATATATGTGTACCTTTTCTTAAGAAGCCGTTAGTCTTGCTTGAGTCGCCCTCATTTGCCCACCCTCTGTCAGGGGCGTCAGATAGACCTCCTTAGGGACTCAGCGTCCTCCCTGAGGTGAGTGTCCGGTTTTGATATCATATTTGTCACGATTACACCAATATGACACGTATTATATCCACTTTAGGCCTAGGCCCGAACAAATTTGTCTTTTTCGGCTACGGTATCATGAAGCCAAAAAATGTGCGTACCATGTGAACTTTGTGCTATATCTTAAGCTTTTCACTTTCCTCTTCCATTCTGATATGAGATTCTCCTAAGATGTCATGTCCACCTCATGATTTTGATAAGCTTGTTAGCCTAGAAGCCTGTCAGTCCTACTTGACCCGTCCTCATCAGCCCGTCTTCCGTGAAGGGTGTCACACAACCCAAGTTCAACAAATAACTACTATAAATTGATTAATAAGCATACTTACTAGATCCATCATAAATAGAGAGAAATCTAGTCACTAATGGAGGCCAAGAAGAAAACCATTAGTATACTCATGTTACCATGGCTAGCCCATGGTCACACAAGTCCATATCTAGAGCTAGCCAAAAAGCTTTCAAATAGGAACTTCTACATTTACATGTGTTCCACTCAAGTAAATCTAACCTCAATCAATAAAAGACTCAAAAACGAGTATGATCAATCAATAGAATTAGTTGAGATTCATCTTCCATCTTTGCCAAATCTTCCTCCTCATTACCACACCACCAATGGCCTTCCTCCACATCTCATGAACACCCTCAAAACAGCTTTTGAAATGGCTGCTCCGAAATTTTCCAAAATATTACAAACTCTAAATCCGGATTTGGTCATTTATGACTACAATCAGCCATGGGCTGCTGATTCTGCTTCCTCTCTGAACATTCCTGCTGTGCAGTTCCTAACTTTTGGTGCAGCTGTTGTTTCTTTGGCTATCCATGTGTCCGTAAACACAGAAGACAAGTTCCCGTTTCCTGAAATTTACCTGCGAGAATACGAAATGCTTTCATTGAAGGAAGCTGTTAATGAAGCACCAGGTAACAAGTTCCCATTCGACGAGGCTCTTAGGCTATCACGCGACATTATTCTGGTGAAAACTTGCAGAGATTTTGAAGGAAAATATATAGATTACCTATCAAATTTGGTTTCCAAGAAAATAGTTCCCGTTGGTTCACTAGTTCAAGATTCCATTGACCAAGATGATCATGAGGAGATCATGCAATGGCTTGATAAGAAAGAAAAAAGTTCAACTGTTTTTGTTTCATTTGGGAGCGAGTATTTTCTATCTAAGGAGCAGATACGAGCAGTGGCTCAGGGACTACAGCTTAGCAAAGTGAACTTCATTTGGGTCATCAGGTTTTCACAAGGTGAAAGAATTAACATTCGAGATGCATTACCAGAGGGGTTTCTTGAAAGGGTAGGAGAAAGAGGAATGGTTATGGAAGGATGGGCTCCCCAAGCAACAATTCTTCAACACCCATCGATAGGTGGATTCGTGAGTCATTGTGGATGGAGTTCGTTTATGGAAAGTATGAAGTTTGGTGTGCCCATTATTGCCATGCCAATGCACATTGACCAACCAATGAATGCTAGGCTTGTGGAATATATCGGGATGGGAGTCGAAGCATTGAGGGACAAGGATGGGAAGTTACAAAGCGAAGAGATTGCAAAGGCGATAAGGAAGGTGATAGCAGAGGCAAGTGGGGAGACTGTGAGGAAGAAAGCTACAGAACTGAGTGAAAGGATGTATATGAAAGGGGATGAGGAGATAGATGGAGTGGTGCAAGAGTTGGTAGCTCTTTGTAGCAACAAATAATTAAGATATAAGTTATATCGATAATGAATTTTTACGCTATCAGTGTAACTTGACTATTGTAGCAAGTTATTTATCATCCTTTTCAGATACCAAGACACGTTTTCTCTAGAAAACTTTCTATTAGATTGACGACTTGCGACCATATGAGCTAAACAACCCATCCTAGTTCTCTTTCTAGGTTTCTTGACCATCCCATCTAGCTTGTCTTTTTCTCTATAACCTTTTTTATAACATGTATGTTTTTTTGCTCATATATCCATGGACTTTACTTTCCTTAGCATATTTCTTTCTAATACTAAACCCAACTGTAGCAGCATATTCATTGTAATGTTCATATGCCTGCTCATCTGAATCATCAAATTCTATTCCAAGTTTTATTGGCAGAGTTGAACAAGAAAAATCCATATGTTTATTTTGAGACGCGATCTCCATAAATCTACCATTAAAATGGAGAAAGTAAGACAAATGTCATAATCCAAACTTACATTTTAGAAGTTTTTGCTTAACATTAGACTTATAAAGGAACTAGTTTCTTAATTTTACGTGGCATGGTCCCTGACACTCCCATTGTATTTGACAGATTGATACATTTCTGCTAACTATAGAGAAAGAGAAGGGTGCATAACGGTATATTAGTTTGACAATCAATTAACCTTGACTCATACGCAATTCAAATCTCATTTTAGTTTGTAAGTTAAAATGAGAAACTTTATAAGTTTCTAGCTTTCTCATGAAAATCTAGTAAAGCAAAAGAACAAAATGGCGTAACTGTAACCATCAAATTCCTAACCAAATCAACTAGTAATTTTGAATATGGTTAACCCAAAATTTGTGTGTTACTGATTGATGTCAAATTGGAGCTTTTAACGTTCCAGCAAAAACAAATATCAAAGTCAACTCTTCCCACCCCAAAAAGTTCAGTTAGGAAATAACAATACCATTTTTGACTTGACAGTTGCCACAATAAGAAACACACAAAATAACAAGTCTTTGATTCAAAAAAATCGAAAATGGATAAAGAGGAACCTGCAAAAATGCAGCTCCGCCTCTTGCTCTCTTGTTCTCTGTTTTTCCCTCTTCGTGTGTTCTTTCCTGTTGATTTTTGATCTAACAATGATTTTCAGTAACTTGATTTCCATGGTAAAAACTTTTGAGTGAAAATGCTTTTTGGCGCAAAGAGGGAAGAAAGATGAAATTACTGGAAGTTCCAAAATCTGAAGAAACAAAAAAAAAGAAGTGTCATTATAATGGGAGGAACGAAAAAAATGAATATTTACAGGCAAATCTTATAAAATATGAGAATTTTTGGTAACATCGAAAATAAGACAAATTATCTACTACAACAAATAAATGCAATCTAATGGTATAAAGATTATTTACAGTAGCCTTGCATATAACTTAAACTCTAGGGAAAAATACGAACGGAAAACCTTGTCATTAAGTGGAAGCCAATTGTAAATTGAGTTGAAGTGACTGTCAATAACAATTAGTCCAACACAGATGGCCCTACAACAAGAATAGACAATATTCCAACACAAGGCTGCTGGTACAAGTTACAACACTTTTTTCTTTGTTATCAAATCACTAGGAAACTTCTTATTTCCTGCGTAATCAATTACGCACATACCTGAGTGCACAAGAGATCCATTGTACAGGGCAACAACCTCAATGCAAAATATAACATATAAATTCAGTAGATTTCTCAATACATGTACTGATATACAGGGTTTGAACCAAAACTACTGGATTCTGTCGAATTATTTCCTATGCTAGATCCGTTCCTAGCTCACAACCTATGGTCAGCAAATACTATAAATTGATTATAGTCATACTTAATAGATCCATCATATATAGAGAGAAATCTAGTCATTAATGGAGGCCAAGAAGAACACCATTAGTGTACTCATGTTACCCTGGCTAGCCCATGGTCACATAAATCCATTTCTAGAGCTAGCCAAAAAGCTTGCAAATAGAAACTTCCACATTTACTTGTGTTCTACTCCTGTAAACCTAAACTCCATCAAGAAAAGAGTCATTGAGAAGTACTCCGAGTCAATAGAATTAGTTGAGCTTCATCTTCCATCTTTGCCAAATCTTCCTCCTCAGTACCATACCACAAATGGCCTCCCACCCCATCTCATGAACACCCTCAAAACAGCATTTGAAATGGCCGCTCCGAAATTTTCCAAAATCTTACAAACTCTAAATCCAGACTTAGTCATTCATGACTACAATCAGCCATGGGTAGCTGATTCGGCTTCCTTTATGAACATTCCTGCTGTGCAGTTCCCCACTTTTAGTGCAACTGTTGTTGCTTTAGCCATCCACATGTCTGAAAACACAGAAGAGAAGTTCCCATTTTCGGAAATTTACCTGCGCCAATACGAAATGATTTCACTGAAGAAAGATATTGATGAAGCACCAGGTAAGAAATTCCCATTCGATGAGGCTCTTAGGCGATCGTGTGACATTATTCTGGTGAAAACTTGCAGAGACTTTGAAGGGAAATATATGGATCATCTTTCAATTTTGGCTTCCAAGAAAATTGTCCCCGTTGGTTCACTAGTTCAAGAATCCATTGAGCGAGATGATCATGATGAGGAAATCACGCAATGGCTTGACAAGAAAGAAAAATGTTCAACTGTGTTTGTTTCATTTGGGAGTGAGTATTTTCTATCTAATGAGCAGGTACATTCTGTAGCTCAAGGACTAGAGCTTAGCAAAGTGAACTTTATTTGGGTCATCAGGTTTCCACAAGGTGAAAGAATTAACATTCGAGATGCATTACCAGAAGGGTTTCTTGAAAGGGTAGGAGAAAGAGGAATGGTTATGGAAGGATGGGCCCCTCAAGCAACAATTCTTCAACATCCATCGATAGGTGGATTCGTGAGTCACTGTGGATGGAGTTCTTTCATGGAAAGTATGAAGTTTGGTGTGCCCATAATTGCCATGCCAATGCACATTGACCAACCAATGAATGCTAGGCTTGTGGAATATATCAGCATGGGAGTGGAAGCAGTGAGGGATGAGGATGGGAAGTTACAAAGCGAAGAGATTGCAAAGGCGATAAGGAAAGTGTTAGTGGAGGAAAGCGGGGAGGCTGTGAGGAAGAAAGCTACGGAAATGAGTGAGAAGATGAATGCGAAAGGGGATGAGGAGATAGATGGTGTGGTGGAAGATCTGGTGGCTCTTTGTAGCAACAAATGATTAGCAATAATTAAGATTTAAGTTATATCTATAATGAATTTTTATGCTATCAGTGTAACTGTAACTGGACTATTGTAGCAAGTTATTAGGATTTTCTCTAGACAATTACTTCTATAGTTGACATAATAAACAGCTTGTGAAAATTGCTTTTCACTAGGATCATATATAACTAAAATCTCATATCAAGGCATGCAATATTAATGAAAGAGAAAAAAATGGAAACCAGTCATTTACTCCTATAACTTGTACATGTGTGTAGAGTATTACTCCAAGATTGTCCAAAATTCCATTCGTCAGTTTGAGAAAATTCTTGTTTTATTGAATCAAGAAAAAGTTGAAATTAATTCATTTGCGTTGAGTTTGGTTCCTTTGGTCTGTCACAAGAAGAATGTACAGAGCAATAAACTAGAGTTCTTTACTTACATTATGAAATGAATTTTAGAATCTTTGCAATTTCAACCAGACCACAAGTTTAGCTCTTAACAACAACAACAGCAACAAACTAAGTGTAATCCCACAAGTGGGATATGGAGAGGGTAGAGTGTACACCGGGAACGGAAAAGAAATACGTCCGACCACCAATAACCTTCTACCTAATTCTCGACTCCACACCAATGTCCTCGGTGAGCTAAAGTTATTCCATGTCTTGCCTAATCACCTCACCCCAATGCTTCTTAGGCCTACCTCTACCCAGAGGTGAATCCAGGATTTCAAGAAGACGGGTGCACCATTGCTTTAAAGATAAGATCTAAAATTTAATAATGACAATAACTTAGCGAGCAAAAGATAATAAATTACATTATCACAAAAATATCACCAGTTTACAATTGTACTCGACGAAACTTCATATTTTGAAAACGATCTATAATAGCATCATTACTTACGGTTGCAAATAAAGGAACTCATTCCTTTCAACATGAATTAAAAAAAAATGAAATCTTACCAATATCAAATTCATCCGCAAAATATGTAAGTCTGAGATAACCAAATCATTAGCTCTTGATGATTTCCAATTATAAGTAATGACAAGAAATTATTTTTTTATGAAAACCTTAAAATTAAAGTCATGTATTTTGAAAATTTTGATTTTGTTAGTTCGTTTACTAAGAAGAAAAATCAAGAACTAAAAAGAATTTTACCTTGGGCCTTGGCAATGATGATTTCTCTATATTCTGAATTCTCAATGGCTTGAAGAGTTGAAGTTGGAGCTTCTTTGTGCGCATAATAAAAGAAAAATATGAAGAGGGAAGAAAAAATGTTGGTGGGAAAGTGGAAAAAAGCTTTGCCTTTAGAGCTTAAGGTTTAGTTTTTTTTTTTAAAACGTGTTTTTAATTAAAAGAACAAAAAGGGGCAAAAATTACGCTGATGGCGCGCCTGGCTGGGTTCGAAATGGAGGCCTCCGCGTCCCAAACAGGGCCTCAGACCAGTGAATCATTTGGTCATTTTGAGCATGGGTTCCTTTAGCTAATATTTAATATATTCTTTAATAATTATACAAGTAACATACCGAGTTTAGTCGGATGACCACGGGTTCCCGTGACCCAATTTTAACACATAAATTCGCGCCTGCCTCTACCCCTCCTCAAGCCCACTACGTCCAACCTCTCACACCTCCTTACCGGGGCATCTGCACATCTCCTCTTCATATGCCAGAACCATCTCAACTTCACTTTCCTCATCATGTCCTCCACGGGAGCCACTCCCGCCTTGTCTCAAATTTCTTCATTCCGAATCTTATCTCTTGTGATATGCTCACACATCCATCTCAACACCTCATCTCTGTTACTCTCTTCTTCTGGACATGAGAGTTCTTGACTAGCCAACACTCCGCTCTATATGGCATAGTCGGTATAACCATTACTCCGTAGAACTTACCTTTAATTATTGGCAGCACATGATTATCACATAGAACACCGAATGCAAGCCTCCATTTAGCTCTTATCCAAGTGAAGTACTCTTCCTCAAATGAAGTTGAGTTGTCGACAGATGTCGGGTCTTAATCTCAAATGAGTTTACAGCTTGTTTTCGTGGAAGAGTACTAATACATAAGATCCACTCCTCTCCATTTAATGGTAAAGAGAACTGAAAAGCTGGATCTTTTATTATCCCCTTTTAAAAATATTCTACCAAGCTATGAGTCACTCCCTGCTTTATACTTTCATTTCTTTTGTCAGGGATTTTTTTAATCTCTTTGTATAACTTAAATAATCTCCCTATAGTCAAAAGAATATTTAGAACAGATTCCTGAATTATCTAGTTAGTCAATTTCATATGCTTAAGAAAGTTAATGTTTTTTTGCGATGGTAACATGTGAGCTAGAGATGGAGAAACAAGAGGACGATTGTGTTTCTCTTCAAATGAAATGACAGAAACTTCCTATTTGATTGATGACTTATGACCATATGAGCTAAACAGCCCATCCTAGTTTCCTTTCTAGGTTTCACGACCACGTCATCTCACTTGTTTTTCCCTCTATAACCTTGTTTATAACACATAACTTTTCTTGCTCACATATCCATGGACTTTACTTTTGTCAGTACATTCCTTTCTAACACTAAACCCAACTGTCGCATCATTTAGTTATTATATTCATATTGATGCTCATCTGAATCAAAATCCCAAGTTTTATCGGCTGAAATGAATGAGGAACATCCATATGTTCATTTTGAAACGCGAATCTCCATAAATCTTACCATTGGAAATGATAAAGTAAGACAAGTGTCATAATTCAACACTTACATTTTGGAAGTTTTTGCTTAACGCTAGACTTACAAAGGAACTATTTTCTCAATTTTACAATGCATAGTCCCTTCCAACTCCCATTGTGTGCAGAACAAATATTAGTTTGGCAATCAATTAACCTTTGACTCATATGAAATTCAAATCTCATTTTAGTTTGTAAGATAAAAAATGAAAAAAACTTTGTAAGTTTAACCATCAAATTCCTAACCAAATCAGCTCATACTTTTGAAAAAGCTTATTCTTTTTATGTTTAACTTATATGGTTAACCCAATATTTGTAAAGTTAAATTGCAGTTTTAAAAGTTGCAGCAAAAACAAGTACTCCCTCAGCTTCAATTTGTTTATATTACTTTCCATTGTAGTCTGTTTCAAAAAGAATATCTTTTTTCTTAATCTCAACGGAGACAAAAAATACTAGGTGATTCTTCTCATTTGTTCTAGCTTTGGTGGGCAGAATTACCTGGTATATGTTGCTGGTGGGAGGTGGCAGGTATTCCGTGGAATTAGTCAAGTAGCAGACACCACGGTCATTTAAAAAAAAAGAATATCTCTTTCGTTTTTTGACAACTTTTTAATTCTAACTTTACACGTGAAATGTTTTAAAACTACAAGAATAAAGTGCATTTTTATACATTCCATATATTTTTAGTTTAAAACCGCATGATTTAAAAGTTTTCTTTACTAAAATTAAATTCAGACAAACAAATTGAAACGGGGAGAGTATCAAAGTCTTAACTCTTCCCACCCAAATAAAAGTTCAGTTAGGAAATTTCACAAACAGGTTATATACAATTTTCCACAATAAAAAACACACAAATAAAGAAGAACCTGGCGGGAATAATCGGTTCATTTCCGGCGAAAATGAAGCTCTTCGTCTTGCTCAGTTGCTCTCGTGTTCGCTGTTTTTTTTTTTTTCCTTTTCTTGTGTTATTTTCAGTTGATTTTTTTTTTGTGATCTAAAAATGATCTTCAAGAACTTGAATTCCATGGAAAAATTCTGAATCATTTTCTCTGCTGCCATGAAATTTGAGAGCAAATGTTTTTTTTCGGCGGGAAGAGGGAAGAAAGATGAAATTACCGGGAAGGTCAATTGGATTACGGAGAAGGGTCAAATATATCATTAATATTAGAAATGGTTTAAATATACGCTTTGTTATACTTTGGGTACCCTTTCCGTTATACTTTAGGTCCAAATATATTTTTGTACTATTAGAAATAGTTCAAATGTATCCCTCGTTATATTTTCAGTCCAAATATAACACTTTAGATATATTTTTGGATCCAAATATACCCCTCTCATTATATTTTCGGTTCAAATATATCTTTTATTATACTTTTATGTTGATTTAACTCTCTCCCTCCCTTCCCCCCTCCCCTCTCCTCTTTTTTTATAAAGGCGATTTACCTTTACTTTTTTACAAACGGACATGTAATGAGCTTCAAAATAAAAATAACTCATCACCAAATATAAATATTTGTGCGATTCACTTTACAAACTTACCTGTTTAATTCATCTCCAGCCTACTCCCCCGATTCATACAAAAATAATACACATATTCACAATTTATACTCCTGTCAACTAAATCTTTCTTTGGCTTCATAGTGAATTAACTTCTTTACAGGAAATTTTTGAAGTTTTGATATATAAGAAAAATCATTTTCTTTCGGCCATCATCTTTTGGTCTAATATCAGATGTTAAAACGTATACTTGAAATAATCATCTAAGCAAGATTACCATATATAAATGCAGGGAGGAAATTTCTATATCTGATAAACAAATCATTAATGTCAACAGGAAAGTATTCAGAAATAGGTGGAGCAAAGACTTTAAAGAGCTTGGATTCATGATAAGCGAATCATTAAAAAAAAGAGATGAAAAGAAAATAGAAGACTACAAGAAAAGAAAAAACTTAAAGTGGAGGGAATTGAGATGATTTAAATGGGTGAGTGTAAGAAATAAAGATAAATCAATATAAAAATTTAATGGGAGGGGTATATTTGGACACAAAGTATGTCCGGAGAGATATATTTGGACTGAAAGTATAATGAGGGATATATTTAAACTATTTCTAATCGTACGGGGGTATATTTGAACCCAAAGTATAACAAAAAGGTTATATTTAAACTCAAAGTATAACGATGAGTATATTTAAATCATTTTTAATAGTATAGGGGTATATATGACCCTTCTCCGATTGGATTATTTAGATTAATTTGCGTTGATAGCAAATAATGGAAGATCACGGATCGATTATTGGTCAAAATCAAAACCAAACCAATATAATCAGTTTTTAAATTATTCAAATTAAATCAATCCAAATATAATATATAATTGTCGGTTTGGTTATTATCGATTTTGATTTAATTTGGTTTAATTATTCGGTTATTAATCATACACGAAAATAAAAGAAATAATTTATTCAAAAGAAAAAAAAAGACAATAATTCATTCAAAAAAGGAAAAAAAAAACTTAATACGGCATACGTCTAATACAAGATACTTAAAATATAAATAAATGTTGAAGAAAAGATATATAAGATATTTAAAATTGTTCATAAAAAATAATATATTATGTATATATAATTACCAAAAAAAATAGGTATATAATTTGTCGGTTCGATTCGGTTATTTATTTGAGTCTTTTTTAACAAAATCAAAATCAAATCATATATTATTGATTTTTAAAATGTAAAATCAAACTAAACCGAATAAAAATCAATTTATTTAATGATTCAATTTAATTTTTTGATTTAGATCAATTTTTACCCAAACCGTAAACACACCTAGCAAATAATGTTTTAAAAGGCATTTTTGAACAAGTTTGGGGTCGAGGAGGTGCACTAAAACCCCACTAAAGCTTTGCTAGCAGGGGCAAATCTACCCTATTGAGACTGGGTTGCACAGATAACTTCAAAACTTATATAGACTAATCGTAGAGAGAAACAGGGTAAAAATCTATATGTACTTGCTATTTGATACAAATAAATACATGATATATATCTTCGCATATACTTTTATCATTATACTAGATAGAGGAGCCCGTGCTAGCACGAACCCAATATATATTACTTTTTTGTCTCAATATATGTGACACGGATAAAATTTAGATAGTCAATTCATTTTTTATATGATTTTTAGATATTTTAAGTTGGTAACTATTGTAATTTATAATATCTTTTACGTAATTTTTAAATAATATATGTTACTCCCTCTTTCCCAATTTATGTGGCATCGACACAATTCGAAAGTCAACTGAATTTTCTATATATCTTTAAATATTTTAAGTTATTAATTATTGTGATTTATAACATTTTTTCTTCTGTCGTAATTTATGTGGCAATGATAAAATTTTGAGAGTCAACCAAATTTTTTATGTATTTTAAATATTTTAAGTTGTTATTATTGTGACTTGTACTTTTTTTAAAACCAATTTTTCAAATATATAACAGATTAATAAACAAAAACGAGAAAAATATAAAAGGAAATATCTAAGCAGGTAGCACAAGCAGGCATGTCGATCACCTGCCTGCTTATTCCCTTTTATAAGTAAGGCAAGGTAATATTAGTAGTTAATTAATATTATGCTTGTAGATTAATTTATTAATTTTAACTATTACTATAATTTAGTATCAGTATTTTAAAAGGCAGTCTTGAGGCTCGCCTCGGGGCTCTCCCCGAGGTGAGGCACTGACAAAACGCCTTGGAGCTCATGTGTGGGGCTTAAGTCCTGTGAGGCTTACGCCCTAAGCGCCCGAGCGTACGCCCCAAACACGCCTAACGCCCAACGATCGGGGCTTGCCTAACTGTTCTTCCCAATTATGTGTCAAATTTCTTAGTCAACATTGTTGATCTTCATAATTCTTCAATAAATGAATGATGCTTAGTAGTTTTTTTCATCCATAGAAATAAGAAAATTGAGAAAACTAATTGCTTACTTACTATTTGAGAATATTGTGAGGTGAATATCACTTAACATTTCTTTTTAAAACACATAGCCAAATTTTACATCTTCACTTGTCATTGGTCTTCATGTTTTTGGTTCCTATGTCTCAAAATTATCATATTTTATTATTTTGTTATTTGAAAGCATTTTTTTTATTCATAAAGGAGTGATATTTTAATTATAATACTAATAGTTTATTACTTATTTTATTTTTTTGGGGAGGTAAATTCCATAGTATAGTCATATATTCTAAGAAATTAAGATTCTTTTATTGTTTGGAGTTAAAATGTTAGAGTTGATTTGAATCTCATAATAGCTTTTATATCATTGCATTATTTCTACTTGTAAAATGATGTTAGAAGTTTTATTTTCTATGAGTTTCTTTAATCATGTTTTAAATTTTTAAAACTTGTTAATGTATTTTTTTATAATTTCTGAGTTATTATACTATTTTACTATATTATAAATTAAAATTAAAGATCCATGGAGCTTATGTCCCAATGCCCCGGAGCTTACGCCTCGCTCCGTGCTAAGTAAAACGCCTCGCCTTACGCCTCCGCTTTTTAAAACACTGTTTAGTATGAATATCCGAGGCAAGTAAGTTTTTCTCACGGAGAAAAGTCTCCAATTTGGGTGCTCAATTATTTTCCATCATATAATGTCTCTTTCAATCATTTAGTAACTTTATTAGTATATATGGAAAGTTAATTTATGTAAATGTTTCCATATTAGGCTATAATTTAAAATTTATCTCCCATTTTTCGTATTACAATTGATAACACCGCAAACCTCACCAAACTCCTACAAGACACGTCTATTGCGTGACACACAAAACTTGTATGAGGTTCCTTTCACACTTTGCCAAGTGGATTTTTGGGTCGCACTTTCAGAAAAATGGGCCAAAATCTTAGATTTTCCCAAAAATCCACTTGGCAAAATATGAGAGAAGTCTCATACAAGTTTTGTCCGCCATGTATCAGTACAAAAATATTTTTTTCAGAAGAAAATAGGAACCAAAACCTTGTCAATAGCATTAAATGGAAGGCAATGGTAAATTGAGTTTAAGTGACTATCAATAACAATTACTCCAACATAGATGGCTTACAACACTTGTGACTTTGATGTCATATCACTTTTGCTACTTCTATATGCCCTGCGTAATTGGCGTAATCAACGAACATGAGTAATGTCGTATAAGGATCTTCAACTTCCTCTCCCATTCCGATATGGGTTTTGCCTAAGATGTCATATATGTGTACCTTTTCTTAAGAAGCCGTTAGTCTTGCTTGAGTCGCCCTCATTTGCCCACCCTCTGTCAGGGGCGTCAGATAGACCTCCTTAGGGACTCAGCGTCCTCCCTGAGGTGAGTGTCCGGTTTTGATATCATATTTGTCACGATTACACCAATATGACACGTATTATATCCACTTTAGGCCTAGGCCCGAACAAATTTGTCTTTTTCGGCTACGGTATCATGAAGCCAAAAAATGTGCATACCATGTGAACTTTGTGCTATATCTTAAGCTTTTCACTTTCCTCTTCCATTCCGATATGAGATTCTCCTAAGATGTCATGTCCACCTCATGATTTTGATAAGCTTGTTAGCCTAGAAGCCTGTCAGTCCTACTTGACCCGTCCTCATCAGCCCGTCTTCCGTGAAGTGTGTCATACAACCTAAGTTCAACAAATAACTACTATAAATTGATTAATAAGCATACTTACTAGATCCATCATATATAGAGAGAAATCTAGTCATTAATGGAGTCCAAGAAAAACACCATTAGTGTACTTATGTTACCATGGCTAGCTCATGGTCACATAAGTCCATTTCTAGAGCTAGCCAAAAAGCTCACACATAGAAACTTCCACATTTACATGTGTTCCACTCAAGTAAATCTAAGCTCAATCAAGAAAAGTGTCACAGAGAAGTATTCTCAATCAATAGAATTTGTTGAGATTCATCTTCCAACTTTGCCAAATCTTCCTCCTCATTACCACACCACGAATGGCCTTCCGCCACATCTCATGAACACCCTCAAAACAGCATTTGAAATGGCTGCTCCGAATTTTTCCGAAATATTACAAACTCTAAATCCGGATTTGGTCATTTATGACTACATTCTGCCATGGGCTGCATTTTCTGCTTCCTCTGTGAACATTCCTGCTGTGCAGTTCCTAACTTTTGGTGCAGCTGTTGTTTCTTTGGCTATCCATGTGTCCGTAAACACAGAAGACAAGTTCCCATTTCCTGAAATTTACCTGCGAGATTACGAAATGCTTTCATTGAAGGAAGCTGCTGAAGAAACAGTACCAGGTAATAACAAGTTCTCATTTTACGAGGCTATTAGGCTATCACGCCATATTATTCTGGTGAAAACTTGCAGATATATTGAAGGGAAATATATGGATCATCTTTCTAATTTGGTTTCCAAGAAATTAGTTCCCGTTGGTTCACTAGTTCAAGATTCCATTGACCAAGATGATCATGAGGAGATCATGCAATGGCTTGATAAGAAAGAAAAAAGTTCAACTGTTTTTGTTTCATTTGGGAGCGAGTATTTTCTATCTAAGGAGCAGATACGAGCAGTGGCTCAGGGACTACAGCTTAGCAAAGTGAACTTCATATGGGTAATCAGGTTTCCACAAGGCGAAAAAATTAGTCTGCTAGATGCATTACCGAAAGGGTATCTTGAAAGGGTAGGAGAAAGTGGAATGGTTATGGAAGGATGGGCACCTCAAGCAACAATTCTTCAACACCCATCCATAGGTGGATTCGTGAGTCACTGTGGATGGAGTTCTTTCATGGAAAGTATTAAGTTTGGTGTGCCCATTATTGCAATGCCAATGCACATTGACCAACCAATGAATGCTAGGCTTGTGGAATATATCGGGACAGGAGTGGAAGCATTGAGGGACAAGGATGGGAAGTTACAAAGCCAAGAGATTGCAAAGGCGATAAGGAAGGTGGTAGCAGAGGAAAGCGGGAAGGCTGTGAGAAAGAAAGCTAAGGAACTGAGTGAGATGATGAACGCGAAAGGGGATGAAGAGATAGATGGTGTGGCGGAAGAACTGGTGGCTCTTTATAGCAACAAATGATTAGCAATAAGATTTAAATGCCAGTCTAGTGTACTAACTCAACTGTTATAGTAAGTTGAGAGTATTAATCATCTTATTACCAATAATCACTACAAGTAATAACCTTTAAAACGAATTAAGACAAGATGCAAAGCCAAACCATTAAGCCAGACAAGAAAACTCATTTCCAAGCATTTAGGACAGAGGAATTACGTTACATCTTGAAAACTCTAGCAGAGGCGTACATAACAGAAAAAACTCAGTGAAGCATTACAACAAACACATTGTTGGCATCCACTCAACACAAGCTAAGAGGTTGGCTCAGAGGATTTAAATTTAGGCACTATATTTTTATTTTCGAACTCCCTAGATGAAAATCCTAGCTCCATCACTACCCAAGGCTGTGACACGACTCCAAGTAAGCCAAGGATCAAAAGGATGTAATTTACACAAATAGCTTGCTCGGTTTCCTGTTCTTTTTTCTAGTCGATATTTTAAATATTATAATATTTAAAAATTATAATATTTGTTGCTATTTTTAGTTAAGTGATTGGGTGAACGGTTATTTAAATTTATTCTTCGACATCAAATGTCACAATTGCACTTCTTAGCGTTTAGGTGAGGAATCTCATTATGCCTAAATGGCGTTGCAACTTTCGTAACATAAGCGCCACACAACTCTTTCCTTTACTCTGATTTTATGTTTGCAAGAATTAATTCTCATTTCTACATCTAAACATAACGTCGAAAAGCATTTAGAATGAAAACTAACAGTCTAACACACTCAAAACTCAAAAATCACATGGTCAACAACATTATCATCATGAGAAAAACTAGTATTAACTAAAATTGTATCCACAACTTCCTTGGTTGATGCTAGTAGCATCTTTTCAATACTAGCATCATCATATGCACAAGAAAATTCAAAAGATAAATCACTATCATCCAATTACTTATCATTCCAAGATGTCGTCATAAAAAAGTAACAAAAGATCAAACTAAACAACAAGGAGTAACCAAATAAAACAAACCAAACAAAGGAGGGAAAATTGTTGAACGTGCGAATAAAAGTCCATATTGATAGTTGAAAAGAGTGGAAAGCTATATATGAAGTGTAAGATTTCTTAATGGTGTAAGACCTTTTTGAAAAAATCGTACAGATTTGACCCAAAACAATATTACATCATGTAAGTTGTAACAGTAAGAGTATCTTTGGGTTATTTGAGCTTTCGCTCCTCGTCCCAAAAAAAAAAATTAAAAAAATTGACATATTATAACTTCCCTAAAAGTCCCCTCTAACCTTGTGTCTCTTCAAGCTTTACGTTTGATAACTTGAATATACATATATTCTTTTTGGTGAATTTCCTTATATTTGGCACATTTGTTGATGCTTTTATGGTTAAATTGAACTATTAGGTACTCATTTGATGAATATTCAGATTTTATGGAAATTTTGATATCAAGTTCATGCAAGGAAAATTCAAGAATTGCATCACAAAGGAAATAAAAGAGCAAGGAATTAAACTACTCCCTCCCTCCGTTCAATTTTATTTGTCACATTTTAATTTAGCACGCTCATTAAGAAAATAAAAACTGACATGTCTATTTTACCTCACTCGTTTAGGATTAAGTCTTGAAAAATCATTTGTGGAATAAGTAATTAATGCTAAGGATCATTTCAGGATTTTTTATTTTTTTTGGGTCTTTTCTTAATATGTCAAAAGTGACAAATGAAGAATCTATTTTAAAAATAAGTGACAAGTAAAAAATAAAAGGAGAGAGTAAAAAAAAAGGATAAAAGTTTATTTTCATCGAATGTCTATGTCAAACAATAAATACACATGACGTGTTTAAAACGTATCCGACTATCACTTAATCATAATTTCTTATATATATTATTCTTTCACTAAATTATTTAATTATAATAAATTATATATATTTTAATATAAACCTCGGATACAAATAAATATGTCATTGATTCTAGATGTAGTGCTGAATCTAGAAAAACAAATACTCTCTCTGTTTTAAATTATCTATTGTGATTCTTTTTTACACGTCTTTCAGAAATATTAATTAAAAGGGAATATATGTTACCAATATATACTATTCGGCCATTTAATTTATCAATAAGTGACCAAAGTATATATTACATATATACACTCGATCATATACAATATCACCTTATAATTGATATATTTGTAATTTTCAAGACCAATAACTAGAAAGGTGATATAGAAAAAATAATAATTTTATCTTAAATTTCTAGAATGACAATTTAACATAGCTATTTTTTAAAAATATGACAAATAATTTAAAACGAAGAAAGTACTAAATTAAAATAAAGAAAGTAGCTTTTATTATTAATTTGATAGGCGTTTGACTCTAGAAATAGTGTTAAATCTAGAAGAAATAGATGGCTAATGAAACTTAATTTTTTTGATTTAGAGAGTATTTTTGGCAAAAGAAGATACAACTTTATTACGGGGTGTATTTGGTATAGGAGTGGTAAAATCAAACTCAATTTGTTCAATTTATTTAGGTTATGAGTTGATTATTGACCCGCTCATTTATTAGCTTAACTCATTAAAAATTGAGTTGATATATAACTCAAATTGACTTTTGAGAAATCTTATTAAAATATTTTTAAATTTTTATTTTATTTTATTTTATATGTTATATGCAGCTATAATAAAGAGAGAGAAAATTAGGTACTAAAAATTTATAATATAACAAATAAAGCAATTAAAACTTAGTAAATATTGAACAAGTTGGGTTATGACTCCTTACTAATCATTACCTAATTTTTAAGTCAATAATTCTTTTTTTTGGCTCTTTAGAACCTGTTTGGATAAGCTTATTTTTAAGCTACTTTACTTTTTTCAATTCAATTCACTCTAATTTAAATGGTGTCATATCAATAAAATTAACAAATATCTTTCTTTTATTTCAATCCTATTGATTTCCCCTTTGATTTTCTTATGAAGAATTAAGTTTTTATAATTAAATACTAGTAATTAATTCATTAATCGTATAACTTACTTGTAATTACTTCTTCTATTTATTTTTACTTGTCTATTATACTAAAATATATTTTCACTTTTAGCATATCAAAAAAAAAACATATATTTTTTATGTTTTACCCTTAGTTACTAACTCATCAAATCATTTTTCAAAAGACCTAAACTTATACACAATTATTGTTTTTAAGGAACGTATTTAAAGTGGACTAGTAAAAATCTGAAAAAATTACCTAAATAATCAAACATCATTATCATATCTACTTATTCTGTCACTACTTTAAATTAGTTACATAATATCCATTTCTTAACAACTCCCCTAGATACATGCGAATATATGTCATAATTCTCCGAATACATACGGATACATGCAATATCCCATTTCTTAACAATCCCCCCCCCCCCCCCCCCTCCGGCCCACCCACAATTACATGCGGATATATGTATATGTATTTCTAATACATATATCTACTGCGATTGAATTATATATTTGGATGTCTTAATTATGTATCTGAATGCTTTAATCATGTATTCAATTTCTTTTTAGTGGTATAATACATAATATTAAAAACTAATAATTAAGTGAGTAATTAGCTTTATACTAGTGAATTTTCTGTTGTTTACCTTAAAAATAAATGAATCAAAGGGAGTAATTATAAGTCTGTAATATGTAGTGTATTTACTTTGAAGTAAATTATTTCCCTCTATCAGCCGTCCAAAGTATAAATGTTTCATTAAGCCTCGTAATTTACTAGTTCCTCTTCTAGAAAAAGCAAAAAAAAACAAAAATTAAAGTTGAAAACTGCCAGAGTTTTGAGGTATGCCTTTTTTTGTTTTATTTTATTTGATCGCTATAAGAAAAATAAATATTTTAATTTACTTATTCATTTTCATAAGAGAATTTTTTTATATTATTTTTAATATTAAATAACTATATAAAATATTAGTACTCAAATTTAGAATTTCAAAATATCATTAAATATATACTTCTAATTAATTTTTTTTTAAGAAATATATCAAATTAATATAAGCTAAATAAAATACAATAAAACAAAGAAAATATAAATCATGTGGATTATGTGTGTTTTTTACTGTTTATCGATTGAAACAAAGGACAGAAATTAAATGGACTTCGATATTATAATAGTATATCATATCATAGGGATTAAATCGAGGAACAAATAAATCAAACTGGCATAATTCATTATTGAATATAATGTTATAAATCATGCACTTCCTTTTGACTAAAGCCGTCATGGGGCGGCAGGCGTTTGGTTTGGACTCCTAACATATATATAAAAAATAAAAAGCGATATAAAATTAAATTTTTATAGATATAAATGGAGTAATAATAAAATCAGAAATTTAATTTAAAATGTTTCAAAAATTAATATTTATATATAAAAAATAATTTATAATTTATGTATTTTATATAATTTTTTAATAAAAGATATTTAATTAATTATTCTTTCTATGTGGCTACGCCATTACAATTGGCTCTAACCAATTCATGAAATCTGAAAAATACTAAATATTTACTATGTGACGAGTAGTTTTCAGCTGTATCTATCCTAGTGACCTAAAAAAATACATCTAGAAAATCATGCATATTTTATACATATATATGTTAAAATCATTTTTATTTTACCCTTTAATGCATCATGTATGACCACCTCCTTATAAGATTAACATAGATCTATTAAAAAGTTTAATACATAATTAGTTTCTTAAATTTATCAGAATATTTTATTTAAATAATTAAATCAAGCTTTATTTTAATTAAATATTACTATAATTTTTAATAAAGTATTTCAATTAGATACTTTTAATTCAAATTTTGAATTTTTCTTCGTGTATATTCTTATACATCTATTAGGTAGTTAAGTTAACCTTTCCTCCTCTCCCCTCACCCCACCCCACCCCACTCCACCCCACACACATATTTTTTACGATCATGGTGTTTGGATCAGCTTTCACGCATCGTGATTAATTTTACGGGATATTTGTCACCTCCTACCAGTAACAAGTATTAGGTAATTTTGTTCACCAAGACTAGAACAGATGAGAAGAAATCACCTAGTATTTTTATCTCAGCTGAGATTTAAACTTGAAATTTCATAACTCTCAATCACTTCATTGACGACTAAATCACATATGTAAAATTTAAAATAATAAATTTTAAACTTATTTTTATATTTAAACTTTGCACAAAAATCAAAATATATATTAAAAAAAATATATATATGAAGGGTCAAACAAGAACTCGTAAAATAATTTAAAACTCAAATCTTTTTAAATATATAAAAGCCATTCCAAGAGAGAAAGCTGGCACAATAACCCTTTTTGTCTTTTTTTAATAAAACTTTATGTGACCTGCGTAATCAATTACGACATATGACCGGATTGCATACTAAATAATTAAAGAGTCTGTAATCATCACGTGAGTTTCACGTGTATTGCCATATGAAACTCCTTGGAAGAACTTTTGAAGCGTGATGATCACGTAGCATATCGTATTCCTAGTAGTTCAAGATAGTTCTGTGAACGCTCATAATTTAGATATGAAACTCGCAAAATATAGTGATAGTTTAAAAGTGTTTTTTTTAAATTATTATTACCTATTCACTCCAGTAAAATATATACTTCATTTGTATCAATTTATATGATATAATTTGAATTTAACACATAATTTACCAAAAAAGGAAAATATATAGACGAGAATCTTTCTATCTTCAAGGCACTTTTAAGAGTTTTTAGCACAGAAAGTTCATCTGTTCTTTTGCCCAACTAATTACCTAGAAAAGTCACATAACAAGTCACTTTCCTAAAATATGCCTAAATGTTCTACCTTAAAATTTCAAACGAAAAGTCACACAACTGGTAAGTTTACATAAAATTTGGCTAGAAGTCTACATCGAAGCTTCTTTAATCTTTAATCAGACATTTTGAGTTTAAACTCTACTGATACAGAATTGCCTTTATTAGGAAGAGTTTTCACACGTCCATTTTGTCCTCATCTCTCTTGTTTTTTTAATAAATAAGGCAGCCAATGCCACCAACTCCACAAAGAGCCCATCTTCTTTCACTCTATAGAAAAACAAGAACCAAGTATTACCAATATTGTCTTTGGGAAGAAATATTTTGATCATGGGTGCAGAAGTAACAGAGAGTCCTACTACTTTAAGGGTACTGATGTTCCCATGGTTGGCTTATGGACACATCTCTCCATTTCTAAACGTAGCCAAGAAACTCGCGGAAAGAGGATTCTTGATATACCTTTGTTCTACGCCCATCAATCTCAAAAACACCAACAAGAAAATCCCCGAAAAGTACTCTGATTCGATTCAGCTTGTCGAACTTCACTTACCAGAATTACCTGAACTTCCTCCTCATTACCATACGACCAATGGTCTCCCACCCCATCTCAATCACACCCTTCAAAAGGCACTGAAAATGTCCAAACCCAACTTCTCGAAAATCTTGCAAAATCTGAAACCTGATTTAGTGATCTATGACATATTGCAGCAATGGGCTGAACACGTCGCGAATGAACAAAACATTCCAGCAGTCAAGTTCCTAACTTCTGGTGCAGCTGTGTTTTCATATTTTTTCAACTTAGCAAAGAAACCAGGGGTTGAATTTCCTTTCCCTGCTATTTATCTCAGGAAACTTGAGCAAGTAAAATTGGGTGAAATAATGGCAGAATATGCTACAGAGAAAGAACCTGATGATGTGGATTCTTTTGCTGAAGGAAATATTACACAAATAGTGCTGATGAGTACCTCTAGAACTCTAGAGGCCAAATACATAGATTTTCTCTCTGAATTGGCCAATTGGGAAGTTGTTCCAGTTGGTCCACCTGTCCAAGATTCAATCACTGATGACGCAGCCGACATGGAGATCATCGATTGGCTAGGAAAGAAAGATGAGAATTCAACTGTTTTTGTCTCCTTTGGGAGTGAGTATTTCTTGTCAAAAGAAGATAGGGAAGAAATAGCTTTTGGGTTGGAGCATAGTAACGTTAATTTCATATGGGTAGCAAGATTCCCAAAGGGGGAAGAGCAAAATCTTGAAGATGCATTGCCAAAAGGTTTTCTTGAAAGAATTGGAGATCGGGGAAGAGTTTTGGACAAATTTGCACCGCAACCAAGAATTCTAAATCATCCAAGCACCGGAGGATTTATAAGTCACTGTGGTTGGAATTCACTAATGGAAAGTGTAGATTTTGGTGTTCCTATAATAGCCATGCCTATGCATCTTGATCAACCAATGAATGCTAGGTTGGTGGTAGAATTAGGAGTTGCGGTGGAGATTGCTAGAGATGACGATGGGAAAATTCACAGAGAAAAAATTGCAGAAACTCTAAAAAGTGTCATGACAGAAAAAACAGGAGAAAATTTGAGGGCCAAAGTCAGAGATATCAACAAAAATTTGAAATCTATAAGAGGTAAAGAGATGGATACAGTTGCTGAAGAGTTAATTCAACTTTGTAAGAATGGTAATAAGTGCAAATAATTTGGTACGTTGAAATTCAATTGACAAAGTTATACTGTCTTGAGGTGTTTTTGTTTGTCTTCAAAATAAATTGAGGTTGAAATAATGAGAAAAAAATAGGATGCAACTTATAGAGTAATCCTATATGTTATTCCCATTCTCAAATTGCATATTTATCTTCTCATCAATTTTAAGTTTTCTTCCTCTGTGTACAATCTTTTTTCACATTTATGACAATTTCACTTTCTAATTCAACTTAGAGTCTCTGAATTAACAAGTATTTCTTTTTGTTATATTTGATTGATCCACACATTAGAAAGTAAGTTCGTTTGTGTTTCATGTTTTTTAACTAAGAAATCCTTAATGTAAGTGCCACAAGATTCAAAACTTGGCAGATAATGGGCTCACACTTCTCTATCCTTTTCATTTAAATACCATGTTTTCTTTATAGGGAGATTTCATACAAATTGCGGCCTCATCGTCATCACTAGATCAAAGTCATGTGAACTTCTTTTGTGTCTCATTATTATATGAATTTTATAAAAGAAGTTTAAGGAACTTTTAATATATTTTAGCTTTAGGCATCAAATTTGTTGAACCGCCCCTGCATTCAAGATTAGTGAAAGGTCAAAGTCGGTCAAAATTATTTTAGGGGTGTATAAGACTGTAAACAAAAAGATTCTTTTCATAACCCCAATACATTTGGTATGCATATACTAGAATAGCATGATAAAATAAAAGATTATGTTCAATTTGAAGCGATCTCAATTGATCCCTCGTTAACCGCCAACAAGAATTTGATTCTTTTTACGAACTTGATATCGATAAATCTGCAAATCTAGAAATTCATTTCGGTCAATTGAACCTTCTCGAACTATTTCTTTTTTAAGAATCAAAAAAAATTGTGCCAAAATAACAAGAAAAATTCTCGCCGCTACCATAGTAGCAGCATGTTAAGAGCCGAAATAGGAGTAGGCCCCTGCATGACACAGGTAACCATACATGAATGTAAAATTGTGCGAAATATGACCAGAAAATTGATGGCCCGCTTAATCCGCCCAAAATCTTATGGATTGAGCACCAGATAATTTTGTATTGAGTTGATTTTTAGCCCGTCCAATATACCTATTTTTAAAGTAATCTCTATTTAGCCTAATACTAGCCTAATTCTAAACAATTTTAAGATTTACTTTAATTTGAGTTTACTATTTAAGATTTACTTTGACTTTTTTTATGTATTCATTTTTGTTGTACCACATATCTTATAAGTTTGATGTTGTAAAGTTTTCACTGCATGCATTAGATTAACATATTTTTCAAATAGTGCAAACAATAATCATAATTTAATTACATTGTAAGTTTTCAATACTTCTCAAAAGATTTAAAAAATAAGTTTTGAATGAAATGTAACGAAGGATAATTTTATTTTATAACGAAGGATAATAAAGAAATAAGACTAAAAGAGAGAAGAAAGATTTTATTTTATAATTATCTTCCTTAATTACAATGAGTTATTTAGTGGATATCATTTTAGATTTATTCCTTAATTAAGTAGCATTAAAAAAAATCACAATTAAATACAATAAAAAAATAATAACTAATTTATTATAATCTATAATGAATTTTAGAAGAGAGAACAAAAATATTTATGAATTGCAGAGAAAAAAATTAATTTAGTTGAATAATGATAATTGTAAGTCCCTAAATTTAAGCCTACTAATTCAATTAAAAAATAAAATTTGGATAAATAAAGAAACAAGACTAAGAGAGAGAAGAAAGATTTTATTTTGTAATTATCTTCCTTAATTATAATGAGTTATTTATCATTAATTAAGTAGCATTAAAAAAATCAAAATTAAATACAATAAAAAAATAATAACTAATTTTTAGATTCTGGTATGATTTGTAATTAAAAAAGTACTTTAGTAATTAGGATAAATATGTATTTGATGTAATAAAGAGTCTTAAAGTATTATATAGGATAATTTTCTCTAATATTTACTAGCATAACTTTAGCATAATAATTACTCAAGCCCAATACTTTAGCCCAAATTCGACAACCCGCAATTTCAAGTCTAACACTTTAGTCTTTAGGTGTCTAAGTTCTAACTCTAGGATCTTACTTTTCATTTTCGTTCTAAAACAATGTGCAGCAAATCAAATGCTTATTGTTATATTTTGTGGTTCTTTCCATAATACTAATTTATGCAATAGAATTTAGAGGATTATTGTCTCATTTTCTTGGCGGTTGCTTCCCCATAAAATATTATCTTGTGATTCAATTATCTTATAGGTAGAATTATTAATGTTAATTATTTTGACATTTGGTTCACAAATTTAAGGGACAAATTAAAATTGTTGTTTGCAGTGCCAAACAAGATAGGCTTGTTGGACATTTGTTTAATTGACATTATTAGGACTTGCATCTAGGCTAATCTTTTGGCCATTATCATTTCTTATACTATTATCAATTTATCATTAGCTAGTCATAAATCGAAAATCCCGAACCAAATTGACGGTTATTTTTTTATTTTGTTTAATTTAATTTTAGAAATTTAAAAACTAACTAAATTAATTTGATTTTGATTTTGATCAATAACCGACCCAAATCGACCCGTGAATACTCCTACTACAAACTATGGAATTGATCTAGAGTATTTTATTTGTAGCTCAAAACTTAAGATTTATTCGCGATCTATATACTTATTTGCACTCAATATTTATATTAAATTAATATAATTTATAATTATGATTACGTAATATTTGTATTTTTTTTTTGTGGGAGAGCAAATTTCTAGGTTGGTACACCTTGTCTGCCCCCTCTTTTCCTTTTCAATAGTATTATTATGATTTTATGAATTTTCAATTTATAATTTATAATTATGATCTACTGCCGTTTTTTTTTTGCTTTGTTATTTTACTATTTTTGTCGTCATACTGTTATTTTTTAGTATTTTCATTAGAGTTTCTTTCCACTCTTGTAACTTTTAAATCTGTTTTTAAAATATATTTTTTGAGCCGTGTGTCAATCAAATATAACCTTTCTATTTCATACAAGGTAAGGGTAAAGTCTATATATACTCTACTCCTCTCAGACCCACTTGCGATATCCACGTGATATGTTATTAATTATGATTAAGTGATAATTATATATTTTTTTTGTATGATATCATTTTGAATTAAAGTAATACGACAAATATTAATACTTTTATACGAAAGAAAGTGTTCAAAATTACCTTTTTCCACATGGAATAATTTAAAACTACACCCTATTATATTTTCAGGTTACTAATATTTTTGTTATTAGCATATTGTCTCGTATTAGTCCTTAATTTCGAAAAAGCTTCAACATGAAATAAGGAGCTATCAGCTTGGTCAAAACGTTAACAGAATGAATTTCACAAATTAAATATTTCAGATAGAGATCTAAATTTACCCATGTACTTTTATTTTTTATTTTTAAAAATTATCCTCTGTTATGTTTCATTCAATTTTTTAAAAGCTTTTGGGAAGTACTGAAAAAATTATCTAATTAAATTATGGTTATTGTTTGGCGTATTTGACAAATGTGTTAACCTCATGCAATTAAAATTATACAACATCAAACTTATAGGATACATGGTACAAGAAAAATAAATACATAAAGAGTGAACTAGAGAGTGAAATCATCATAAACATGAAAAGAGACCGTGCATAGAGAGAATAATTATAACTGATAAGAAGATAAATATGCAATTAAATTTAATGAGAGAAGAATTATTGTTATTTATTCACTCAATCATACAATCTCTACCAAATTTACAAAATTAAAATTTGAAATATTTTATTAATAGTTGCATAAATTACATGTTATATATTATTGACAATGATATATTCACAGATGATATTGACAAAGGGAAAAACAAGAACTCAAAAAACAGATTTTCGATTTGTACAAAGTACAAGAGACTTAACTTAGGTAAGTCTCTTGTTTTGGTCAGACACTAATAAGCTCATTTTTCTAATTTTTTTGATTAGCTGTAAAAATATATAGTTATAATTTTGTTACTAAGTTCTTTTCAACTACTTCTTGTTCACCCTGCTGATTTGACGTTCACAAACAAGACAAAAAAGCCTTACAATCCAATATTCAGTCCAAACATGTAACTTCCACAATAAAATCTTTACCTTCTAAAACTGTGAAGAGTCCAATAATCTATATTGATTAATCTATAAATAATATGAATATTTCTTTAGACATATTTGACTGACAGAAACTTTGGCATTTGCCTTACAACCCCATTCAAATATTATCAAGTATGATTTTCCCTGTGACATTTGTCTATTGGCAAGACAGCATAAATTCTCTTTTTCAAATAGCCAAATTTCTTCCAAAGAATGTTTTGATCTAATACATATTGAAACTTGGGGTCCCTACAAAACCCAAAGGAGAAAAACACTCCCTAACTATTGTAGATGAGTATTCAAAAACTACATGAACTACATTTTACAATTTTATTTTATTTTATAAAAATCTATTTAATTTCTTCCTTTTTGTTTTCTTTTTAACTGTAAAATAGAATACAATCAATCAAATTCAAATGAAAAAGGCAATTGTATTGTTCTTGTATAACTTGAAAAAAGAATTGGAGGTGTTGAGCAGATTTGAAGGTTATTGATATCAAAAGCTAAACAAAATCATATTTGAGAAAAATGAATAGTAGAATAAATATAGGTTGAATCATATTTTTTTTCTTAATATTTCAACTTTAATATATTTTGAAGATTAACCAGAAATAAATCACAGACAATATAATTCTGTTACTTGAATTGCAGCATATGACATTATTTCAACTAAGTACTATTCTTACAAAGTTGAATTAGCTCTTGGACAGCTGCATCCATCTCTTCACCTCTAATAAATTTCAAATTCTTGCTGATATCTTTCGCGTTGGCCCTCAAATTTTCCCCTATTTTTCCTGTTATGACACCTTTAAGAGTTTCTGCAATTTCTTCTCTGTGAATTTTGCCATCATCATCTCTAACAATCTCCACTGCAACTCCCAGTTCTATCATCGACCTAGCATTCATTGGCTGATCATACTGCATAGGCATGGCTATAATTGGAACCCCAAAATCTACACTTTCCATTACTGAATTCCAACCACAATGGCTTATAAATCCTCCGGTACTTGGATGATTTAGAATTCTTGGCTGTGGTGCAAATTTGTTCAAAACTATTCCCCTTTCTCCAATTCTTTCAAAAAAACCTTTTGGTAGAGCATCTTCAAGATTTCGCTCTTCCCCCTTTGGGAATCTTGCAACCCATATAAAATTAACATTACTTAACTCCAATCCAAAAGCTATTTCCTCCATATCTTCTTTTGACAAGAAATACTCACTCCCAAAAGAGACAAAAATAGTTGAATTCTCATCTTTTTTTCCTAGCCAATCAATGAGCTCCACTTCATCCGCGTCCTCAGTTACGGGATCTTGGACAGGTGGACCAACAGGGACAACCTTCCAATTGATCAATTTAGTGCAATAATCTATGTATTTGGCCTCTATAGGTCTAGAGGTACTCATCAACATGATTTGCATATTTCCATCAGCAAAACGATCCCCATCATCAGATTCTTTCCATGATTCTGTCAATATTTTACTCATTTGTTCTTGTTCAATTTTCCTGAGATAAATAGAAGAGAATGGGAATACAACCCCTGGTTTCTTTACTAAGTAAAAAAGATATGAAATCACAACTGCACTAGTAGTTACGAGCTTGACTGCTGGAATGTTATGTTCGATCACTACACGTTCAGCCCATTGCTGCATTATGTCATAAATCACCAAATCAGGTTTCAGATTCTGCAAGATTTTCGAGAAGTTGAGTTTGGACATTTTCAGGGCCTTTTCAAGGGTGTCATTGAGATGGGGCGGGAGACCATTGGTTGTATGGTAATGAGGAGGAAGTTCAGGCAATTCTGGTAAGTGAAGTTCGATAAGCTGAATCGAATCAGAGTATTTTTCAGGGATTTTCTTGGTGGTGGATTTGAGATTGATGAGCGTAGAACAGAGGTAAATCAAGAATCCTCTGTCCGCGAGTTTCTTGGCTACGTTTAGAAATGGAGAGATGTGTCCATAAGCCAAAAATGGGAACATCAGTACCCTCAAAGTACTACGACTCTCTATTACTTTCGTAGCCATGATCAAAATCTTGAAACACACTATTGGTATACTTAATTTGTGTATCTATATATAGAGTGAAAGAAGGAGGAGAAATGAGAGAGTATAAGGAAAGTATTTTTTTTTTTTAAAGCTTAATAAATTTGATTTGCAAAATCTACATTAACTGTCTTAGGATAGGAAAAGGAATATAATGGCAAGTTAATTAAAAGGAAAACTCTAGAACTCATTGTTTCTTTAATCCTACCAGAAGGCCAGTCATTTATGATAGCCATTAAAATCGTAGTGTTTGAATAGTATTAGAGTATTTGGAAACTAAAATATTTATTTATCATGAAATGATCACGTTATTTTCAATGTACTCATTATTCATGGTAAAAGAAACGTCTATTATCAAGTGAAAATGATATTTGGCCAACTCAGCATTGAGATGTATTTTAATATAAATGGAATGATAATTTAGGTATAAAACTCACCAAAAAGTGATTGTTAAGTGTGTTTTTCTATCATTAACTCTAGTTTCTATAATAGAGGGAGTAAATATTTTCAAAAGTTATTCAACTATTAGAATTTATCTGCAAAGTCATTAAATTTTGTTTGTATCAATAAAGTCACTTAATTTAAAGATTTTCTCTTATAAAATCACTCAATCAAATTTTTAATTAAAAAAATTTGACATGACATTTTTTTTTATGTCATGTAAATATAGATCCATTAAATTTGTGAAGATGGCAAGTAATAGCAAGAACTTCTTTATTTTTTGAAATTTTGTAAAATGTCATTTTTCATGGACATATAAAGATGTAGATTGTGTTTCTTTAATAAAATAGCACATTGATAGTAGATCTTTCTTTAAAATATAGGGTGCCTAATTAAAAAGGTTAATGTTGTTTTACCCTAAATAATCCTTTTATTTTTGAAAGTTTTTTAAATTTTATTTTTTCTAATCCAATTAGCAACTGTGGGAGTTCTCAACAATAATTTTAGTTTGATGGATAATATTTTCGGGGTATAAGGTCTATCATTTGGTTTTTATATAATTAAAAACTAGTTAATTTGTTCATGCTTCACACAATCACACATATTTTTTCTTATATAGTTTTGGTTTTAAAAATATAAAATATTTTATAATGCCAAAAATTTAAAACAAATATATTGTGAGACATACAGAGGAAAAGAAAATTCAAATTTAGAAGGAAAATACATATAAAAAGTTAATTAGAAAAACAAATTCAAATGAAAGTATTGCATATATTTTTTATTGCTAATTTATAATGATAAAATTCTTGTAAAAACGAATTATTGATCAGTTGGTAAAAAGAAGTTGATGCTTTTTGTTTGTAATTGTATTTAAATGTTGTTTTTTATTCATAATGCACAATCTTTTAATCTTATCTACTGAAAAATAATATATTGTCAAATGGTTACTTAAATCGTACCTAAATTTTGAAGTTTCTCATCAAGTATGTTGTTAATAATTTGATGAGTAGAAAAAGAATTGTGGGGTCTATATTTGTATGACATAGAAAAATAATTATTTTGTCATGTCAAATTTTTTTATGACAAATTTATTTGAGTGATCTATAAGAGAATATTCCTAAGTTGAGTAACCTTAGTTTATTGATATAAAATAAAATTCAACGATTTTGCTAGATAAAAATTCTCGTAATTAAGTGACCTTTAGAGATATTAAACTTAATGGAGCAAGTGCCAAAGCGGAAACCAAAATTTTAAATTCATGAAAAATTTGGATTCTAAAAAAAAAATACTTTAATGGATTCTAAATAAATTACTTATAGATATTAAGTACATTACTTAACACATTGACCAAATCTATTAAATTTTGTTGAATTCGTAATTAGAAATCTAGCTTCAATCATCTAAATTTGCGTTGTGGATTATTTGTTTTCTTTCTAAGCTAATTAACATATAATTTAACTTTTGCTTAATTCATAATTAACCCCTTAAATTTATCAGAAAAAATAATTTTTGCCTAGGTTCTAAAAAATCTACTAAATATCTATAAATATATTACTACCAATTCAATAATTATTGTTATTATAGTATTAACTTGAGGTCACTATAAAAACACATAAGTTTCAAATCCTCAATCTGCTAACCCCCGGTTTCCCTTTTTGTTTTCCCCTTTACTTTCCTTACTCTGTTCTTAAATATCAAACAACATAACCAACAATAAAGTCAGGATTTTAATTAAGATTTAAAGAGGTTTAAAAATATGAAAAACTAGATACACGAAATAATTAAGAGAATCAATATTTATTGTATATACATAAATAATTTAAACCTTATATATATAATTAATTTTTCACCAAAAAGGGTTCGATGAAACCCCTTTGCCCTAGCTCCAACATGACTTTCTTGCTTGGTTGGAAATGATCACGTTACTTCCCTCCTTCCCTCTTATCTCTGCTGTTTAATTTTATTGAGTTTGTCAATAAGTTGTGCGTGAATTGTTCGTTGGTGTCACGTGGAAGAGGAAACATTAGCCCACGAAAATATAATTGATTTAATTTTTTGGGTTGGTTATTGATCTGTCTATTTATTAGTTTAATTTATTTTAAATATATAGTTCAAATTGACAAATGATAAATCTTGTCAAAATAATTTCAAAAAGATATATTATATTTAGCAAGAATAAGAAAACTAATAATTTTATTAGGTACTAAAATTTATAAAAGAACATAAAAAGAATTAAAAACATAGTAAGATTCGAGTAAGTTGAGTTATGCACCGCCTTTTAGTTCATTTCAACTCAAGTAACTTTTGAGCGGGTCATTAACTTAGTGCATTTTGACCCTTAGTGCACACAATTTTTTGTTGGGATCAATACTCATAATGACATACACAAGATTTTTCATAAGCAATGTCAACTTTTCAAATCGTGAATAAATAAATAAATCAATAAAATAATAACATAATTTAAAAATACAATTCAAGTATAATAGTACAACTGATCTTCTCGACGAGTTTTTTTTGTTTTTTGTTTTTGAAATGACTAATTATATACTTCTTTTTCTATATATATAATACCAAATAATTGTTTTTTTCTTTTTTGTCATCTTTCGAATAAAGAACGAACAAGAATAAAAATGAAGTAGAGTCAAATAAAATTTTCTCTGGTACTCTATGTCAATAAAAGAACAAAAAGAAAAAAAATAAACTCAAAAACTTATCATTCATTTGATTTCTTAAGTCGATTTTAATGAACTTCATCACCAAAAAGCTCTCTCATCATTTAAAATCCTTTTTAGATAAGGAATAAAAAATAAATATTACTAATCGTAATAGGTACATATCCACTTGATTTTAAGAGATTAGGCTAGCTGACGGAGCTCCCGATGACAATCAATGTGTTTACCCTAATCCATATCTAAAATCGGTACATTTGAATTTATCACGAGATCAAGAACACGAATCAATTTAACTTATAATCTAGAGATTTAGCAAGTAAACGTGTTGTTAAGTAAGCTTATTAGCCTTGTGTTGTTGGTTTCGAAATCGAAGGTTCTTGAAGATATGTTCTAGAAAAGTAAAGACTTAGCCAATGAATACAATACAAGAGGAAAACTTGGAGAGCAAAGATATTTATGTATTATGTATTGCTTAGTATTGCCCAAAAAATCCAACCCTTGACAATTGAAAGAAACAACTATTTATAGACATCAGAGAAAATACATTAGCCAATTAGAATGCTTCACTCGAGCCCTATAGTACGTCGTCAAATGAAAGCATTCGGCATGTCAGCCGTAAGCATGTCGTTATTTGCAAGATTGCGTACGATCCTGGTTGACATGCCCGTCCTTTTATCCGTTTAACGTGTCTTCGGGCCATGAGTCCCTTCTATCTTCTTTTATGACTTCGAACCATGAGTTCCTCCTTTTTTTTGTACTTGAACTATCCGGTTGATCCAGCAACAAAATGGAAGCATTTAAACCAGACATGCAATGGTCCGGATACTTCTCCAGTGACCCTTTTGAAGGAGGCTTTTCCCGACGCTCCTCTCTAGTCCCTTCTCCGGTTCCACTTCCATGTTAGGTGTTTCTTCGTCCTAAGCGACTACGTGTATAAAATTTTCCCAATACACAATATCACTTATAATACATTTATAGAAAAGTTATATATATATAAATATATATATATATATATATATGCAGATTATTCATCTATATAAAAGTGATCTTGTTTGTAGAAGATTTAACTCCTGCTCCTGGCATGTGAAGGTGATCTTGTTTGTAGAAGACCTGGGGTTATGTCACAAAGATTCGGGATCATGAGATAAACCTATCTAGCAACTGATATTTGAGGTAGGAAAAAGAAATAATAGATAATTGAGGTGTGAAACTCGCAAAAAGATGATAATTCGGGTGTGTCTTTATCCATTAACTCGATACTAAACCAAATCATACTTGAGAATGCCAAATTGTAGGATCAATTTATAGGTTGCATCCTATTTTTTTCTCATTATTTCAACCTCAATATATTTTGAAGACAAACAAAAACACCTCACAAACAATATTACTTGTTAATTGAATCATAACATACCACATTATTTGCACTTATTACTATTCTTACAAAGTTGAATTACATCCATCTCTTCGCCTCTTATAAATTTCAAATTCTTGCTGATATCTCTCACTTTGGCCCTCAAGTTTTCCCCTGATTTCCCTGTTATGACACCTTTCAGAGTTTCTGCAATTTCTCCTCTGTGAATTTTTCCATCATCATCTCTAATAATCTCTATTGCAACTCCTAATTCTACCATCAACCTAGCATTTATTGGTTGATCAAGATGTATAGGCATGGCTATTATAGGAACCCCAAAATCTACACTTTCCATTACTGAATTCCAACCACAATGACTTATAAATCCACCGGTACTTGGATGATTCAAAATTCTTGGTTGTGGTGCAAATTTGTCCAAAACTCTCCCCCTTTCTCCAATTCTTTCAAGAAAACCTTTTGGTAGATCATCTTCAAGATTTTGCTCCTCCCCCTCTGGAAATCTTGCAACCCATATGAAATTAACATGACTTAACTCTAACCCAAAAGCTATTTCCTCCATATCTTCTTTTGACAAGAAATACTCACTTCCAAAGGAGACGAAAACAGTTGAATTCTCATCTTTTTTTTTTCTAGCCAATCAATGAGCTCCACTTCATCCGCGTCATTAATGATTGGATCTTGTTTGGGTGGACCAACTTGAACAACTTTCCAATTGCTCAATTCAGTAAAATAATCTATATATTTGGCCTCTATAGGTCTAGAGCTACTCATCAAAATGATTTGCATATTTCCATCAGCAAAAGGATCAACATCATCAGGTTCTTTATCTTTAGCAGATTTCTCCAACACTTCGCCCATTTTTACTTGCTCAATTTTCCTAGATAAATAGAAGGGAAAGGGAATTCAACCCCTGGTTTCTTTACTAAGTTGAAAAGATATGAAATCACAACTGCACTAGTAGTTACGAGCTTGACTGCTGGAATGTTATGTTCGATCACTACGCGTTCAACCCATTGCTGCATTATGTCAGAAATCACCAAATCAGGTTTCAGATTCTGCAAGATTTTCGAGAAGTTGGGTTTGGACATTTTCAGGGCCTTTTCAAGGGTTTCATTGAGATGGGGTGGTAGACCATTGGTCGTATGGTAATGAGGAGGAAGTTCAGGCAATTCTGGTAAGTGAAGTTCGACAAGCTGAATCGAATCAGAGTACTTTTCAGGGATTTTCTTGTTGGTAGATTTGAGATTGACCGGCGTAGAACAGAGGTAAATAAAAAATCCTCTGTCCGCGAGTTTTTTTGGCTACATTTAGAAATGGAGAGATGTGTCCATAAGCTAACCATGGGAACATAAGTACCCTCAAAGTACTTGGACTCTTTGTTACTTGTGTAGCCATGATCAAAATCTTGAAATACACTATTGGTATACTTAATTTGTGTTTCTCTAATCTCTATATATAGAGTGAAAGAGGATGGGAAATGAGAGAGTATAAGGAAAGTAATAATTTTTTTCCTTTTTTTAAGGCTTAATAAATTTGATTTGCAAAATCTACATTAACTGTCTTAGGATAGGAAAAGGAGGAATATAATGGAAAGTTAATTAAAAGGAAAATTCTAAAACTCATTGTTTCTTTAATCTTCTACCAGAAGACCAGCATTTTTTATAGCCATAAAAATCCTTGTGTTTGACTAGTATTAGTCAAAAAACTAAAATAATTAATTTCAATGTACTCATTATTCATGGTAAAAAAAAACGTGTCTATTTTCAAGTGAAAATGATATTTGGCCAACTCAACATTGAGATGTATTTCTATTATATAATAGAGCCATGAGCGAAAGGATGATCAAGGGCATTTTAGTAATTTTAATTTTATTTAGGGGTAAAATTATAATTGTGTAATTAATGATCAAAATAAAATTTTAGAAAAATCCAATTCTTTCTCAAGATCTACAAGAGCATTTTAGTAATTTTAGCTTTATTTAAGGACAAAATTATAATTGTATAATTAATGATCAAAATAAAATTTTAGAAGAATCCTATTTTTTCTCAAGATCCACAAAAGCCTTATTCCACGAGAAAGACAATCTTATCTTCTTAAATAATTAATTTTATTTATATTTACTTATGAACTAAAGAAGATTGTATATATTTTGACTCAAAAAAATTAAAAGGTATTTGTGTAGATTATCACATTAAGTTATAATTTTATATTAAGCTAATAATTATTAATATTTTACTAAAATATTGTCTTGATTTTATTATACACAATACATAAACTAAAACAATCATAATATTTTCTTTTCAACTACTATCATGTTATAAAGAATAAAAATTTACATATTAGTTTCACCTGAAATTTTTATTAATACATACTACACTTGCAGGAACATATTTTTTCAATTTAATATTTGAAATGAAGTTGAATAGAAGGGGAGTCATGTCGTAACTAATAAAGTTACTGCTATGTGACCAGGAGGTCACTAGTTCAAACTATGGAAACAACCTCTTATACAAAATATAGGATAATACTGCGTACAATAGATCCTCGTAGTCCGATACTTTTCGTAACCTGAGCATAATATGAGCTTTAGTGCACCGAACTGCCCTAGATGTTGAAATAAGCAATGAAATATGTAAATCTTTTAATGTTAATTGACAGTTTAAATAAATAGTTTGATCAAATAGAAAAATAATTATTATGAAATATAAATAAAGAATCTTATCATTGCTCCGTGTGTCTATAGATGAACGAATGATAATTGATTATTTTTTATGAAAATAAAGAAGATAAACTAAACTTGCAATGTTGGGTCCGTAAACGGGCCTTTTCGTATCTAGTTTTAGTATAAATGGAATAATAGTTTTGGTAGGTAAATCGAACAAACATAGTTAGATGATCACTCAACTTTAGATAATTGACCACATTAGTCACTTAACTTTGTTTTGTCTTTTAAAAGACACTTAACTTTAGTTAATTGACCATCATAGTCACTCAATTTTATTTTTTCTTTCAAAAATCACTCAACTTTACCTAATTAGCTTTCATAGTTATTTTTAGAGTAAATATAATTTCTCATAATTATTTTATGACCTGACATTTGTAACTTTTTTTAAAAATATCTTTTAAAGTATTAAAAAACAGTTTTAAAATTTATTAATGACCCGACTAGTGATCGGCTTATTCCGTTTGACTATATATATTTATTTATTTATTTTAATTAAAGTGGCATAAAGCCACGATTTTATTAAAATAAAGAAAGAAAAAACAAATTAAAAGGCCAAAGTGCCCGTAGAAGAAAACAAAATAAATAAAGGGGTTCCTCATTCAACTTTTGAGTTAGGGTTTTCTCCTTCTTCAAATTAACTTCACTACTCAATCACTCTTTAAAGATGGAACTTGAAGGTTCATCAAGTAAAAAAAATTAATCAATTTTTAATAAAGGAGTCATTATCACAGTTGCTGTTTCACGAGGAAAGGAACCATTACATTAGAAATAATAAAGAAAAAGAGGCATATATATTACGTCGTTTAGAAGTAGGTTTGATTAGTATATAATTTGCTTGCTAAAGAATAATATAATGCTTTTGAAATTATTATAATTTTGGTTAAGCGGACGGGTTTATGATGGATTGGGTCCTGAAGAAATTTTAAAACTGATTTTAATATTTTAAATTTTTTTTTTTTTTTTTTTACAATTGCTCATGAAATAATTATCAGAAATTATATTTAACCCAAAAATGATTGTGGAAGCTAATCAGGCAAAGTTAAGTGATTCTTGAAAGACAAAACAAAATTGAGTGATTATGATGACCAATTACCTAAAGTTGAGTGATCATCCAAGCTTCTTACATAATTGAGGTGTAAAACTCACAAAAAGTGATAGTTAAGTGTTTTTTTTGACCATTAACTCTAGTTTCTATAATAGAGAGAGTAAATATCTCCAAAGATCATTCAATTATGAGAATTCATCTAGCAAAGTCATTAAACTTTCTTTGTATTTATAAAATCACTCAATTAGATTTGTAATTATAGAAAATTTGACATGACAAAATAATATTTTTTTATATTATGTAAACATGGACCCAATAAATTTGTAAAGATGGCAAGTAATAGGAAGAACTTCTCCATTAAAGATGTAGATTGTGTTTTTTAATAAAGAAAATAGCACATTGATGGTAGATCTTGCTTTAAAACATAGGGTGCCTAATTAAAAAGGCTAACGTTGTTTGACTCTAAATAATCCTTTTATCTTCGGAAGTTTTTTAAATTTATTTTTTCTAATCCAATTAGTAATAGCGAGAGTTCTCGGGTTATGAATTCTTATAGTGAGAATTTATGAGTTCTTAGCAATTTGCGGGAGTTCTCAGCAATAAATTTTTTTAAGGATAAACTACCTAAAGAGACATACCTCCTTATCATATTTATTAATTTTCTCACTATTTTGTTTTAATTACTTAATATACCACATGTTAACCAAAAAACTCTTTGAATACATCCCACCCATCGGATACATCCCAACCCCCGGATACATGTTGTAACCCCTCAGATACATGTTGTAACCCTCAGATACATGCAAATACCCGATGTATCCGAGATAAAATCAAAGATGCCGATGTATCCGAGTGGTTTGAGATGTATCCGATAGGATTGAGATGTATCCGAGTGGTTTGGGATGTATCCGGTGGGATTGTGATGTATTCGAAGGGAAAGTAGTGAGAAAAAGAATAATTAGCTTCTAAAAAAGTGTGTTATATGTAAGTTACCCTTTTTTTTTTAATTATAGCATTAACTTGTGAGGTCACTATAAGAATTCATAAATTTCAAATCCTCAATCTGCTTATTTCCCCCTTTACTTTCCTTGCTCGTTCTTAGATGTCAAACAACATGACCAACGACAAAGTCAAGATTTTAATTAAGATTTAAGGGGGTTCAAAAATATGAAGAACTAGATACACAAAGTAGTCAACGAGAATCAACATCTATTATATTGACATAAAAAAATAATTTTACCCTTGATGAAACCCCTTGCCCTAGCTCCAACATGACTTTCATGCTTGACTGGAAATGATCACGTTACTTTCCTCCTTCCCTCATATCTCTGCTGTTTTTATGGAGTTTGTCAATAAGTTGCGTGATTGTTGTTGGTGTCACATGGAGGAAGTAACATTAGCCCACGAAAATATAATTCGTTTTAATTCTTTGAATTGGTTATTGATCTATTTATTTATTAGTTTAGTTCATTTTGAATATATAGTCCAAATTGACAAAAAGATATTTTCAAAAGATATGTTACATCTAACCATAATAAGAAAATTAATAATTTTATTAGGTACTAAAATTTATGAAAAAACATATAAAGAAATAAAAACTTAATAAGATTTGGGCAGATTGACTTATGTATCGCTTTTTTGCCCATTTTAGCTCAAGTAACTTTTGAGCAGGTTTGGGTGGGTCATTGACTCCCTCATTCATTAACTCAACACATTTTGACTCCTAGTGCACGCAATTTTTATTGTGATCGATACTCGTAATGACATACGCAAGATTTTTCATAAGCAATATCAACATTTAAAAATGTAAATAAATAAATAAATCAATTTTAACAATAACATAAATTAGAAAATATAATTCAAGTATAATATTACTACTCCTCTCGACGAGTTTTCTTTTTTTCTTTTAAATGACTAATTAGATACTTCTTTTTCTATATAAAAAAAATACCAAACAATTGTTTCTTTTTTTATCATCTTCCGAGTAAAGAACGAAAAGAGTAAAAACGAAGTTGAGTGAAATAAAAATTTCTTCGCTACTCTGTGTCAATAAAAGTAAAAAAACAAAAATAAACTCAAAAACTTATCATTCATTTGATTTCGTAAGTCGATCTTAATCAACTTCATCACCAAGAAAGCTCTCTCATCATTTAGTTTTCCTTTTTAGGTAAGGAATAAAAAATAAATATTAATAGGTACTGATCCACTTCTCCGAATTCCACTTCCATGCCATGTGTTCCTTCGTCCTAAATGGCTACGTGTATATGAAAATTTTCCCAATACACAATATCACTTATAATAAATTTATAGAAAATTTATTTTATGTATATGCAGATTATTCATCTATATAAAAGTAATTAAAAAAATTGGCAAGCGGTGTCATCGTCTTAGTAGGGAAAAGATTTTGCCCCCGGTGTAGCTCGAAAGCAGAAAGAGTAGAATTCATTCGAGAGAGCTTGGTGGTCTTAAGAATGGTTCGGGTGGGGGATTCTCTTAAGAATAAAGAATTCGAATAGAATCTAATTCATGTTCATGTTAACAGAAGAGCGGATCCAATACCAAGACGCTTGAGAGAAAAGACTAGCCTTGTATATACGCTATTTCTGTTTATGTCTGCCCTAATCCAGTGCTTTAACTTGACTGAGCGCGTCAGCTTGCTACCTCATGACCTGATAACATATTTTAACTCGCAAGTTTTTAAAGTAAATCTCAAATTCTTTTTTTTATTGTAAATTTTGCGACAATCTAAAATATATTACATAAAATTAAAATGAAAGGAGTATCTTTTATGATTATTAGTGTAGTGTTGAATCTAGAAGAAATAGATGGCTGATGAAACTTGTCTGATTTTTAGAATATTCTTGACAAATGATAAAACAACTATGCAACATGTGGGATATTATGATGTCCAAACAAATACATCAGTCGATTTATTACTGAAATATAAATCAACTTTTTATGTTTTGTTTTTTTTAATTTAAAATTCATATGATATGTTTAAGAATCAAGGTCACAAAATTCAAAAAGTATATTGATACATCACTTACATTTTCAATTTAAGACCAAAAAGCTCAAAAAACTTGGTAACTCTTACTTGTACAAGTGAAACACTCTTCCTTCAAATGATATTGATCAACTTCATAGCTTTATATTTTTTTCTTAGTTGAAAAGATAGTAATGTGTAATAATATGCATGATAATAATAATAATATATTGCACACTGATTATGTATTGAGCCAATGTATTAATATGCATGATAATAATAATATATTGCACACTATAATACTATTAAAAGTATGCCTAGCAAATCTAATTCTTAGTTTATCTGCCCTAATAGTTTTTTTAATTTGAACAAGCAGAGGAGAAACTAGATTGTACACAAAATTTACAAAAGAATTCCTGTTTTCTCCTTTCTGTAGGGATAAAAAACAGACTTAACAAGTGGACGAGTATGAGGATGACGTGTGACAAGTAAGGACAGATCGGACATGACTCATCAAAACGAAATCAAATTTAACTCCTGCTCATTGCCGGTGAAGGTGATCTTGTTTGTAGAAGACCCGGGTCATGTCACAAAGATTCGAGATCATGACATAAACCTATCTAGCAACTGATAGTTGAGGTAGAAAAAAAAAACAGATAATTAAAGTGTGAAACTCACAAAAAGATAATAATTCAGGTATGTCTTTTATCCATTAACTCAAAGCTAAACCAAGTCATACTTGAGAATGTCGAATTGTAGGATCAATTTATAGGTTTCATTCTATTTTTTTCTTATTATTTCAATCTCAATATATTCTGAAGACAAACAAAAACACCTCACATACAATATTATTTTGTTAACTAAACATACCGCATAATTATTTGCACTTATTACTATTTTTACAAAGTTGAATTAGCTCTTGAGTAGCTGCATCCATTTCTTCACCTCTTATAGATTTCAAATTCTTGCTGATATCTCTCACTTTGGCCCTCAGATTTTCACCTGTTTTTCCTGTTATGACACCTTTCAAAATTTCTGCAATTTCTTCTCTCTGAATCTTGCCATCATCATCATCTCTAACAATTTCCACCGCAACTCCTAATTCTACCATTAACCTAGCATTCATTGGCTGATCAAGATGCATAGGCATGGCTATTATAGGAACCCCAAAATCTACACTTTCCATTACTGAATTCCACCCACAATGACTTATAAATCCACCAGTACTTGGATGATTCAAAATTCTTGGTTGTGGTGCAAATTTGTCCAAAACTCTTCCCTTGTCTCCAATTCTTTCAAGAAAACCTTTTGGCAATGCATCTTCAAGATTTTGTTCGTCCCCCTCGGGAAATCTTGCAACCCATATGAAATTAACATCACTTAACTCTAACCCAAAAGCTATTTCCTCCATATCTTCTTTTGACAAGAAATACTCACTTCCAAAGGAGACGAAAACAGTTGAATTCTCATCTTTCTTTCCTAGCCAATCAATGAGCTCCATGTCATCCCCTTCCTCAGTACTTATGGGATCTTGGACTGGTGGACCAATTGGAACAACTTTCCAATTGTTCAATTCAGTGTAGAAATCTATGTATTTGGCCTCTATAGTTCTAGAGGTACTCATCAACATGATTTGCATATTTCCATCAGCAAAACGATCCCCATCATCAGGTTCTTTCTCTTTTTCTAATTTCGCCAACAATTCGTTCATTTTCACTTGCTCAAGTTTCCTGAGATAAATAGCAGGGAAAGGGAATTCAGCCCCTGGTTTCTTTACTAAGTAAAAAAAATATGAAACCATAGCTGCACTAGCAGTTAGGAGCTTGACTGCTGGAATGTTATGTTCGATCACTACGCATTCAGCCCATTGCTGCATTATGTCATAAATCACCAAATCAGGTTTCAGATTTTTCAAGATTTTCGAAAAGTTGGGTTTGGACATTTTCAGGGCCTTTTGAAGGGTGTCATTGAGATGGGGCGGGAGGCCATTGGTTGTATGGTAATGAGGAGGAAGTTCAGGCAATTCTGATATGTGAAGTTCGACAAGTTGAATCGAATCAGAGTATTTTTCAGGGATTTTCTTGTTGGTAGATTTGAGATTGACGGACGTAGAACAGAGGTAAATAAAAAATCCTCTGTCCGCGAGTTTCTTGGCTAGGTTTAGAAATGGAGAGATGTGTCCATAAGCTAACCAGGGGAACATAAGTACCCTCAAAGTACTTGGACACTCTGTTACTTGTGTAGCCATGATCTAAATCTTGAAACACACTATTGGTATACTTGATTTGTGTGTCTCTTGCTCTCTATATATAGAGTGTAAGAAGGATGAGAAATGAGAGATGAAGACAAAACATATGTATAGGGTAAGTATATATTATGTCATGAAATGAAGTGCAAAAGAATGAAATGATCACGTTACTTTTATGGAGTTTTTCAATAAGTTGCATGATTGTGCGTTGGTGTGATCACGTGGAGGAGGCAACATTAGCCAACGAAAACATAATCTGTTCAATCCGTTTAAGTCAATTCATTTTAGATATATAATCTAAATTGTCACATGAAAAATCTTGTAAAAAAAAAATTAATTTTTTTTTAATTAATATGTTATATCTAACCACAATAAGAAAACTATTAATTATATTAGATATTAAAAATTTATAAAAGAGCAAATAACTAAATTAAAACTTAGTAGATTTGGATAGATTGAGTTATGTCTCGCTATTTAGCTTATTTTAGTTCAAGTAATTTTTGAGTAAGATTATTTTTTTGAGTGAGTCATTAACCTGCTTATTTATTAACTTGACTTATTTTGACCTTTAGTGCCACGCCTAATTTTTATCGTGATCGATATTCATAGTGGCATACGTAGATTAGTTTTTCATAAGCAATTTCAATGTTCAAAAAAGCGATTAAATAGATAAAGCAATGTAAACGACATAATTGTAAAAAGTACAACTCAAGTATAATATTACAACTCTTCTCGTACATACTTCTTTTTTATATAATATCAAATAATCACTCAAAAAATTATTATTCATTCAATTTTATAAGTCGATCTCAATTAATTTCACCGCTGAGAAAGTTCTCTCAAGTACATTAGATAAAGGAGTAAATATTAAATATTAATAGGTGCTGGTCCACTTTTCGGTGAAATAATGCTCAATAAATTTAAGAGACTTAGGGCTAGCCGACTGAGCTCCTCATGACAAGTAGTGTCACTTATATTAATCTAATGACGAAAAGTGTTGTGTATGAATTTAATATTTATTTATAATTTTTTTAAGTGGTATTGTTTAAATATTTTAGCTTTTTGATTTAAAATAAATTATACTCTCTTTGTTTTAATTAATATATCACTTTTTAAATTTCGAGATTCAAATAAGTTTATCTTTGTTCGTAATTTTTCATACTCATATCTTTTAAATATTTTGAATTGTCAATAATCATGACTTAAAGTACTTTTTACTTAGTTTTCAAATATATAACATAAAATTTAAAAAATATGAAGATTTCGTGCACAAATTTACAGTCAAACTTAAGCTGTTTGAATCTCGAAAAATAAAAAGTGACACAGAAATTGAAACAGAGGGAGTATATATTTGTATGGTAGAATATTATTTCATTAAGTGTAAAATGAATATTTGATAAATATTACTAACATTAGTAAATTTTAAGTGGTGTTGATTAAATGATTTAAATTTTTTAATCTAAAATAAGTTATATATATTTGTGTGATAGTAAATCATCTCTTTTTTTAATCGAAAATATTATGTGAGGAGGCTTACTGGAATGTCCATAATTGAAACATTTTTCTTTATTGTCTATCGATTTTTACTCAAAGTAATTATAAAATTTACACAAATACTAGCATCTTTCAAAGTAATAAAGCTATTAGTAAAAGATATGATTTAAAACTAAAAAATTTAGCTTAAGTGAGTCTCACAATTTCAGAATTGTTATACACTTTATTTTTTTAAAAATACAATTGCTGAAGTAAGCACGTCGATGGGCTGCTCACTCTTATATAATAAGAAAATTTATAGAAAATTTTTTTATATGCAGATTATTCAACTATATTAAAGTTAAAAAAAGAAAATGGGCAAGATGTGTCATCAGCCTCCGCCCTAGTCCAGTGCTTCAACTTGACCAAGTGTTTCAGCTTGTTACCTCATGACCCAATATACAGGGCGGTCAGCCTGTTACGATGGTTGAAAATTTTTATAGTGACACAAATATTATAATATATTTTTAATTACAAATTTTAAATACAATTTTATTTTATTTTTATTTTTATTTTTCATAAACTTTGCGTTAATCTAAAATATATCACATAAATTTAAATGAAAGGAGTATCTTTTATAATTATTAATCTACAAGAAACAGATGGTTGATGAAACTTGTTCTTGACAAGTGATGAAGATACTATATATGGTGAAAATGAGATATTTTGGCCACTTACATAGTGAAAATGTTACATCATTGGGTTTTTTTTTCTTTTTGGATATAAGACTTTCACCCCCTTTCGGAACAAAATAAATTTTAAGAAAAATTACTTTTAGCTTCTCAAAGCTTGCCAAACGGGCTATAATACTACTAAAAGTTTGCCTAACAAATGTAGTTCCTAGTTTATATTCAATTAATTCTCCTTCTGTATCTAGCGAATCCGTCAACCCTTTTTGGCTCCTTGTAGCTATATGTATGAGAGCTAGATCCCTCGCCGGCTTATTTGGTTTGCACACACTTAACTGCTACAAGAAACAAATGATATGGAATTGAGAATTCATATCAAAAGCTAAACAAAGTCATTTGAAAATGTCGAATTGTAGGATCAATTTATAGGTTACGTCCTGTTTAATTTTTTCTTATTATTTCAATTTTAATATATTTTGAAGATCAACCAGAAATAACTCACAGATAGTATAATTATGTTGAATATCAACATATGACATTATTTCCATAAGCTAACCATGGAAATATAAGTACCCTCAAAGTACTCGGACGATCTGTTACTTGTGTAGCCATGATCTAAATCTTGAAAGACACTATTTGTGTTTCTCTATAGAGTAAAAGAAGGATGAGAAATGAGAGATGAAAAGTATTCTGTTTGGCAAGGTCTGCAGCAAATATTTATGGGCAGAAACCTATGAATTGGCAGCCACCTTTTTTGAAATTGGCAACAGGCCAATTAATGCACATTTATCCCTATAAATAGGAAAGCTCTCCATCAGTTGAACACCAATTGCGTAATTCATTTTTACCTATAACACCAAACAATCACTCAAAAGCTTATCATCTGTTTGATTTTGTAAGTCGATCTTAATTAATTTTATCGCCGAGAAAGCTCTTTCAATATTTATTTCTCTTTTTTAGGTAAGGAGTAAAAATTAAATACTACTAGGTGCTGGTCCACCTGGTTTTGCTACTCCATTTTAGGTGGCTTCAAAAAATTTAAGAGACAGGCTAGCAGATTAATTAAAATTGATTTGCAGATTATTCATATACATAAAAGTAAAAAAAAAATCTGGCAAGTAGTGTCATCTGCCTCCGCTCTTGTTCGGTGTTTTAACTTGACCGAGCGTACCAACTTGTTACCTCATGATCCGATACAAATATCATAGCATGTTTTAGATCACAAATTTAAAAATAAAAAATCTTTAATTTTTTCGTAAACTTCAAATCAATCTAAAATATATCACATAAAAATTGAAATGAAAGAAGTATCTTTTATTACTATTATCAGTGTAGTGTTGAAATACTCTTCTTCGAAATATTTTGACCAACTTCAATCTCGAATGAGCATACAGCCTGTTGTTTGGAAGAGTTCTTTTTTCTTGGTTGAAAAGATAGTATTGGCTAACAAAGGTAGTTCCTAGTTTATGTGCCTCATTGTAATTTTTTTGAACAAACAGAGGAAGAACTATATTGTACACGAAATTTCTTCTTTTCTCCTTTCGTAGCTAGCAAATTTGTCACCCTTTTTTTGCTCATTGTAGCTATGTCTGAGTTGGATCCCAGACCGGCTTATTTGGAATATTACAACAACAATTATTTTTTCAAGATATTACAACATTAACTAAAACTATTGGACAAGTTAGCCTATTTCCCCCTGCTCAAGAACTGAAGGGACATGATTAACAGCTACAAGAAACAAATGATATGGAATTGGAATTGAAAATTCATATCGAAAGCTAAACAATACATGTAATAAACACTACTCCAAATACTCAACAACAGACAAATCAATTGTTTTAATAAATTGAAATAGAGAATTACAATAACATGAAAAGCTATAAAAGAATTGGAGTGATAAGCATAGACTTTGTCTAAGCACAATACACCATACGCCCAAAGTCTGTAGATGAAGACTCTTTTATCGCGTGCTTTCCTACTCGACCTGGATCCCACGTAAATCCCTTATGGGCTTACTAATTCCTTTGCCTTTTTGTGTTTTAGCTCTTGGCTCAACAACTCATCGAGACTACGTTATTTGTCCCATAAGAATTATGTGAGTTATCCATGTTCACAACAATACATATTTGAGAATGCGAATTGTTGGATCAATTTAGTTCCTAGATTATGTGCCTAGTTTATAGGTTGCCTCCTATTTTTTCTCATTATTTCAACGTCAATATATTTTGAAGATCAACCACAACCAGAAACAACTCACACACAATATAATTATGTTAATTGAATTACAACATATGACATTATTTCAACTTAGTACTACTCTTACAAAGTTGAATTAGCTCTTCAGTAGCAACATCCATCTCTTTACCTCTTATAGATTTTAAATTGTTGCTAATATCTCTAACTTTGGCCCTCAAGTTTTCCCCAATTTTTCCTGTTATAACACCTTTCAAAGTTTCTGCAATTTCTTCTCTGTGAATCTTGCCATCGTCATCTCTAACAATCTCCACCGCAACTCCTAATTCTACCATCAACCTAGCATTCGTAGGTTGATCATACTGCATAGGCATGGCTATTATAGGAACCCCAAAATCTACACTTTCCATTACTGAATTCCAACCACAGTGACTTATAAATCCTCCGGTGCTTGGATGATTTAGAATTCTTGGTTGCGGTGCAAATTTGTCCAAAACTCTTCCACGGTCTCCAATTCTTTCAAGAAAACCTTTTGGCAATGCATCTTTGAGATCTTGCTCTTCCCCCTTTGGAAATCTTGCAACCCATATGAAATTAACATGACTTAACTCCAACCCAAAAGCTATTTCTTCCCTATCTTCCTTTGATAAGAAATACTCACTTCCAAAGGAGACAAAAACAGTTGAATTCTTGTCTTTCTTTCCTAGCCAATGAATGAGCTCCACTTCATCCGCGTCATTAGTGATTGGATCTTGGACAGGTGCACCAATCGGAACAACCTTCCAATTGTTCAATTCAGTAAAATAATCTATGTATTTGGCCTCTATAGTTCTAGAGGTACTCATCAACATGATTTGCATATTTCCATCAGCAAAAGGATCCACATCATCAGGGTCTTTCTCTTTTTCTAATTTCGCTAACATTTCACCCATTTTTACTTGTTCAAGTTTCCTAAGATAAATAGCAGGGAAAGGGAATTCAACCCCTGGCTTCTTTACTAAGTTAAAAAAATATGAAACCACAGTTGCACCAGAAGTTAGGAGCTTGACTGCTGGAATGTTCTGTTCATTCGCGACACGTTCAGCCCATTGCTGCATTATGTCATAAATCACCACATCAGGCTTTAGATTTTGCAAGATTTTCGAGAAGTTGGGTTTGGACATTTTCAGGGCCTTTTGGAGTGTGTGATTGAGATGGGGCGGGAGACCATTGGTCGTATGGTAATGAGGAGGAAGTTCAGGCAATTCTGGTAAGTGAAGTTCGACAAGCTGAATCGAATCAGAGTATTTTTCAGGAATTTTCTTATTGGTGGATTTGAGATTGACGGGCGTAGAACAGAGGTAAATCAAGAATCCCCTATCCGCGAGTTTCTTGGCTACGTTTAAAAATGGAGAGATGTGTCCATAAGCCAAAAATGGGAACATCAGTACCCTTAAAGCACTAGGATTCTCTGTTACTTCTCTACCCATGATCAAAATATTTCTTCCCAAAGACAATATTGGTATATACTTAATTCTTGTGTTTTCCTATAGAGTGAAAGAAGGATGATAAATGAGAGATGGGCTCTTTGTGGAGTTGGTGGCATTGGCTTCCTTATTTATCAAACGGAAGTTTGAAAATTCTCGTTAATAAAGGCGACTATGTAATTTGTTGCTGACCTTTTTAGAAACTTGGATGTAGACTTATACCAGATTTTATGCAAAGTGACCAGTTGTGTTACTGTTTGAAATTTCAAGGTAGAAAATTTAGGCAACTTTTAAAAAAGTGACTGGTTGTGACTTTTCTAGGTAATTAGTTTAGCCATGTTTGACAAATGAACAGACTACAGAGGAACTTTCTGTGAAAAAAACTTTGTCAATAGACGGAAAGAACGTGTTTTGCGAGTTTAATACTTAAACTATCGGGTGTTTACAATTCTTCCTTGAACTATGATATTAACTCATTAAAATACCCTCCGGAGGAATACGACATACTACATGATCATCACGCTTTAAAAGCTATTCACTCATTCAATTGTGTAAAAAAACACATTGTAAATAAATTATTGCTCAATTGTATCGTAATTGATTACGCAGGGCATATAAAAGTCACAAAAATGCTTAATTTTTTTATTAAGAAAAGACAAAAAGGTTGTGCCAGCTGCCTTCTCCCTTTGGAGTTTGGAATGGCTTTTTTATTTTACTTTAAGAAAGATTGAGTTTGTAAATTATTTACGTATTTTAGTTTTACTGATCATAAATTTTTTAAATTTAATGTATGTTAGTTTGATTTTGGGCAAAGATTAAAAAATAATTTAAATCTTCTGATTTTAAACACGTCATTCTTATAATGAGGTGGTCTATTGGTCATGCATGCATGATGTATTAAGGGTAAAATATAAATGATTTAAGATATGCATGATTTATATTCAGTGAATCATGCCAGTTTGACTTATATGAAATGAAATATTACCAAAGTCTATTTCTTAATTGTCCTTTTTTTCAATCAATAAACAGTAAAAACCACATTATGCCCATTTATAATATCTCAAAACTCTTGCAGTTTTCAACTTTTATTTGTGTTTTTTTGCTCTTTCTAGAATCCAGAAGAATGTACATTAGGAAGAGGAACTAGTCAATTAGGAGGCGTAATTTCTAGAAGTACAAGTTACACATTTGATCGGTTGACTAAATATAATCATATTTGCTAGTCAAATATATATAAAAAATATACTTATTTTGTATCATAAAAATATTATATAAATATATATCATATATTAATATATAAAAACTATACATTTACTGAATATTATTTTGATGGGTGACTATTTATATCAATTTCTCTGTTTAAAAGCTGAAATCTTAATTGTAGACTCACATATTGAGACTTAATGAAACTTTTATGGATGCTTTCGAGGGTTGAAACTTTTCCAGGTTAAGCCTCAACCTACCCCGCCCCCACCCTATTGCCATCCCTACTCGTTAGGGCTAGTACATTCATAAGGGGTGCTAGCTAATTAACCAGCTCATTAGGTAGTCTAAGTGTCTAACCCTAATCCTAGTACAGTCTAGCTAAACACTACTATGGGTTTAATTGGGAGACATTGTTGTTCGCGTCAAGAAGGGTAATTAGGTTGTGGAATTAGGGAGTTTGTTCGCTCACATGAGAATTTTCAACGATCAGTAATTCGAGTCGTGATTACTACAGATGATCCGCGCTAAATATGATTACTACAGATGATACAATATATTTAAGTACGAATCAAAACAAATATTGTATTTAAACTATAACAAACACAACAAAATACAATAGGTAACAACCATCCAAACAAGCTGTAATACTCTCGGTATAGAAAAGAAATACGCTCGACTACCTACTAATCATCTACCCTATTTCTCGACCTCCATACCTTTTTATTGAGAGTCATGTCCTCTGTAAGCTGAAGTTACACATAATGCGGAGGGTGCAAAGCGAGAAGCAAAATCAGCATAATGTGGAGTTTGAGCATCATCAAAATTAAGTGCATAGCTTTGTGGATCATAACTATAGGAAAGAGAAACCCTCCTTTTTTCCTTCTTCTTCATCATCAATGTCTTATAATTGGCCACAATATTCTCTTTTATTATCTTCCACTTGTGATCTTTTACCTCCACATTATTTTTTCTTCTCAAATTCAAACATCCACAACTAATAATATTATTGTGTACGCTTCCATTATGATCTTCTTGATCTTCTTGCATTATCATCTTCTCCATTGATGATTATGTTATGTTTCCCTTACTTTAACTTGTGGATCTTGACATTATCTAGGGACCCGAACTCGTATAATGGGAGTTTTAGTGCACCAGAATACCTTTTTTTTTTACACTATCTAGGGAGGGACTCTAGGTTTCTTATAGGATAGAGGCAGCCAATATTATTTCCTTTTTCAATTTGGACTTGGTGTGCACACAATAGAGACAAGCCTCGTTTGTTTTTTTTTTTTTTTTTTTTTTTTTTTTTTTTTTTTTTTTTTTTTTTTTTTTTTTTTTTTTTTTTTTTTTTTTTTAAATTTATGACTAGCGTTTTAGTTATTCTTATATATAAGTGTAAATAAATCATTCCTACTAGTTTCCTTCTTTTTCCCTTAAGAATTTACTACTCCCTCCGTACCTAAATACTTGTCATATTTTTTATTTGCACACCCCTTAAAAAAAACATTAACTAAAGAGTAATTTGATTAAATTACCCTTATTTATTTCTTCTCTCTATTTAATACTTCTCTTTTTTTTTGCACTATATTAGTATCTCTCCATATTTATGACTAAGGATAAATGTGACAACAAACAACTAATAACATCTTGGTTTTGTAAAATAACAAGTACTCCCTCCGTTCAACTTTGCTTGTCACTTATTTCTATTTTTGGTTTCCATTTTTACTTGTCAATTTTGACATATCAAGAAAAGATAATTATTTTTTTCATATTTTACCCTTAGCATTAATTAGTTATTCCTAAAATCATTTTCTAAGACTTAATACTAACATTAATTAATAGGGGTAATGTGGTAAAATAACTATGTCAATCATTGTTTTCTTAATGGATGTACCGAGTCAAAAAGTGACAAGTAAAGTTGAACAGAGGGAGTGTTATGAAATATCTATTTTCAGTAAGGATGACAAATATTTAGGAACGGATGGAGTATTAAATTCTCTCACAATTCTAATTTATACGATGTTTTTTTCTATTTTTAGGACATCCCAATATTTGTTACCGTTTAATTAATAAATATTACTCCTATTACTTTCACAAATTTTAGTTATTACCCTAATATATGCTTTTCTATGGAGTATACTAGTAGTAGTAATATTTTTCACAAGTTACATCTAAATATAGGAAATTAAGTTAATTTATAAGTTGAGTTAAATCACCATCTAAAATACGAGCCCAAAAAGTTAATACGTATTTGCTTAAACAAGATCAAGAAAGCCAAAAACATGTTTTAAATTATATACCATATATATTATTTCTTTTAATATAATAAATCAGGAAAATTATAAATACGATGGCTGCGCCGGGAAACATTGACTTGAGCAGCGATTTTCTGTATTAAATACCATTTTGAGAATATTAATTATTTGTTGTGGTATTTTTGGAAAATACTATTTGATCCAGAAAATATGTCTATGTGAATCACTCCCCCGGAAGATTACAAAAAAAATAAAAATCCTATTTTCTAAATGAAATTAGGTATAAATGTTGATTTTCTCTTTGATTTGTTTTTGGGAAAAGTATGAAATTCATTTTTTTTCAAATATAATTAAATTATTCTATTGATATATAAGTGTACCTAGAATAGGATCTGAGTTTTTTCTTTTGGTGTGTATATTTTTATGTATCCACTACATGTTTAATCAAGAAATAAAAATATATCTGTTGAAATTGACTAATGAGCACCAAGTTCAAGCGACCATTCGTCTTCTGTCTCAAAGTTAGGAACATATAAGGATGCATCTAACTCAAGATGAGCGTACTATGACATTCGAGGATGTGAGATAACATCTTGAGCTAGAAGAAGATCAACTTCGGGCTAGCAAACATGGTGCAGAAGTGCCTATGTCTATAATTGCTAGCTCAAGGGATGGTTTTAAACGTAAAGCTAAATAAAACTCCGAAGATCAATTTTTGAAAAAAAAATTGAATTATTTTCTAACAATACAAAACGGAAAAATGTAAACCGACCTCCAAAGGTCCTTTTTTCCTTGAAAAAAATGAATATGAAGAGTATAAATAAAAATCCGAAAGCATTGTACCAACAGACACCGATGTACAGTAGTAGAAATGTATCCTACCACGATAAAGACAAGGGTTGAATTTTTGGATGATACATTTTATAGTTGTGCAATTAAAAAAAATCGACCTCCCAAGTTTCTTTCAATGTCTTTTTGACATTCTTTTTTAGAACAATCAAACTTGACACTACCAATTATTGAAATTGACGAAGCATTTCTTGTTTCTCTTGTAAGCCTATTGTATATACATTGAAATCTCAGGAAATTACTTTTGTCCTCATTGCTCTTCTTTCTGATAAAGCCACCAACTCTACAAAGAATTTCATTCTAAAGAAGAAAAAAAAACATGAATTTTTGTTTCATCAGAAAGAAAGTTTCCATGGGTAAAGAAGTAACAACAAATCGTCGTAGTACATTGAGGGTACTGATGTTTCCGTGGTTGGCTTATGGACACATCTCTCCATTTCTCGACTTAGCCAAGAAACTCGCTGACAGGGGATTCTCCATTCGTGTCTGTTCTACAGTTATAAGTCATGAAACTATCAATAGAGAAATCCCTGAAAAATACTCTGCTTCAATTAAGATTGTTGAACTTCGTTTACCAAAATTGCCTGAACTTCCTCCTCGTTGTCATACGATCAATGATGTCCCACCTGATATTGATCGCATTGTTCTAAAGGCCCTGAAATTGTCCAAACCTAACTTCTCAAAAATCTTGGAAAATCTGAAACCTGATTTGGTGATTTACGACTTATTGTTGCATTGGGCTGAAGGTGTAGCGAATGAGCAGAGAATTCCAGCTATCAAGTTTATAACTATGGGTGCAGCTGTGTTTTCTTACTTTTTTAACTCGATAAGAAAATCAGAGGTTGAATTCCCTTTCCCGGATATTTATCCTGGGAAAATTGAGCTAGAAAAATTAGGTGAAATAATCGCGAAAACTGCTAAAGAGAGAGAACCTGATGATGTTGATCCTTTTGCTGAAGGAAATTTGCAAATCATGTTAATGAGTACCTCTAGAACTATAGAGGCCAAGTATATAGATTATTTTACCAAATTGAGCAATTGGAAAGTTATTCCTGTTGGTCTACCAATCAAAAATCGTGTAACTAATGACGCGAATGAAGTGGAGCTCGTTGATTGGCTAGGGAAAAAAGAAGAGAATTCGACTATTTTTGTCTCCTTTGGAAGTGAGTATTTTTTATCAAAAGAAGATATGGAGGAAATAGCTTTTGGGTTGGAGTTAAGTCATGTTAATTTCATATGGGTTGCGAGATTTTCAAAGGGGGAAGAGCGAAATTTTGAAGATGCATTGCCAAAAGGTTTTCTTGAAAGAATTGGAGAAAGGGGAAGAGTTTTGGACAAATTTGTACCACAATCAAGAATTCTAAATCATCCAAGTATTGGTGGATTTGTAAGTCCTTGTGGTTGGAGTAATGTAATTGAATGTTTAGATTTTGGGGTTCCTATAATAGGAATGCCTATACATCTTGATCAACCAATGAATGCTAGGTTGATGGTAGAATTGGGAGTTGCAGCGGAGATTGTTAGAGATGATGATGGCATAATTCGGAGAGAAGAAATTGCAAAAACTCTTAAAGGGGTCATAACAGGAAAGACAGGGGAAAATTTAAGGACAAAAGTTAAAGATGTCAGCAATAATTTAAAATCTATAAAGGGTGAAGAGATGGATACAACTACTCAAGAGCTAATTCAACTTTGTAAGAATAGTAATAAGTGCAAATAATGTGGTATGTTATGACTCAATTAACAAAATAGTATTGTATGTGAGGTGTTTTTGACTTTTTGGTTGTCTTTAAGTTATATTAAGGTTGAAATAATGAGAAAGAAATAGGATGCAACCTATAAATTGATTCTACCATTCGACATTCTCAAATATGACTTTGTATCTTGAACTTTACTTTTACTGTGCAGCCAATTATTTCTAATTTCTAATTATGAGATCTTTGCAAAAATGTATGGAAATGTGAACTTCGACATAAGAGCATTGGTCAACTTTTAACAGCAGGTCCTTTTGAGCACTTTAGTCAAATACTTTAATGCATTGCAGCTTATTCAGAAAATGACCTTAAACAGGAAGGTTTGATGATCGAGAATAAGGATAGAAGACTAGTAAGTAGTCGAGTGTTATCGCATTTTATGTGCGAGACATAGGGCCGGGGTTATTTAGTAGTCATGTAGTTTCTTATTCTTCGGTGTGTATTACTATATATTGTCTCATTTACTTTATATCCTGCTACTTTGCTGTCATATTATTTTTGCAATTCTACTTTGACATTTCTTTTGAGTAGAGAATTTATCGAAAAACAAACTCTCTACCTCACAAAAACTATATAAGAGTAAAAAATCTGCAAGCAACCTACTCATATCCCAGATTCTATTTGTTATTGTTAATATTGCATGTGTGCACCTATTGACGTGAGACCAATATTTTTTTCAATTAAGAAATAATGCACGCAAATTTAGGCTCCTCATCCAGTATTAAAATATCAAAGACCACTATTAAATATTTGAGCTATTCAAACTTCATATCATTTTTTTAATGATTGTAGTGGTTAATTCTTTATAGATATAACTTACTCCTTTTGTTTTAATTTGTACTTTTTTTTTATTAAATTCATCTCAAAAAGAAAATCATTATTTATATTTAAGATTTTTTTAATTTCAATATCTCACAAGTCACATGACATATTCAAACTCATAAGGTTTAAAGAGCATTAATTATGATATATTATACATATTTTTAATTTAAAATTATAAGATTTAAAAAACAAGATTTAAAAAACAAAATTTAAATTATGTATTCAATCAAACTAAGATACATAAAATGAAATTAAGGAAGTACATCTTATTGCTAATCATTTGTTGCTACAAAGTGCCACCAACTCTTCAACCACTCCATCAATCTCTTCATCCCCTTTCATATTCATTTTCTCACTAAATTCTCTAGCTTTTTTCCTCACAACTTCCCCACTTTCCTCAATTACAACTTCCCTTATCACCTTTGCAATTTCTTCACTTTGTAACTTCCCATTCTCATCCTTCAATGCTTCAACTCCCATACCAATATATTCCACAATCCTAGCATTCATTGGTTGGTCAAGATGCATTGGCATTGCAATTATAGGCACACCAAACTTGATACTTTCCATAAAAGAACTCCATCCACAATGACTCACGAATCCACCGATACTTGTGTGTTGAAGAATTGTTGCTTGCGGGGCCCATTTTTCCAATACTATTCCTCTTTCTCCTACCCTTTCAGAAAAACCTTGTGGTAATACATCTTCAATACTACTATATTTTTCACCTTGTGGAAACCTAATTACCCAAATGAAGTTCACTTTACTAAGCTCTAGCCCTTGAGCTACTTCATGGATTTCCTCCTTTGATAGAAAATACTCACTCCCAAATGAAACAAAAATAGTTGACTTTTTTTCTTTGTTATCAAGCCATTGCATGATCTCCTTATGATCATGGTCAATGGAATCTTGAACTAGTGAACCAACCGGGACGATTTTCTTGGACACTAATTTTGAGAGATAATCCATATATTTCCCTTCGAAATCTCTGCAGGTTTTCACTAGAACAATAGCACGAGATAGTACAAGAGCATCGTCCAATGGGGCGTCCTGATCACCTTTTGATTCTTCCATTGCTTTCTTCATTTGAAGCATCTCATATTCATGCAGGTAAATTTCAGGAAATGGGAATTTTTCTCCCGGCTTGACAAACATGTGGAGGGCTAAAGCAACCACAGCCGCGCTAAAAGTGAGGAATTGCACGGCAGGAATGTTCATAGAGGACGCGGACTTAGCAGCCCATGGTTGATTGAAGTCATAAATGACTAAATCCGGGTTTAGGGTTTTCAATATATTGGAAAATTTTGGAGAGGCGGATTCGAAAGCTGTTTTGAGGGTGTTCATGAGATGGGGTGGGAGGCCATTGGTGGTGTGGTAATGAGGAGGAAGATTTGGTAAAGATGGAAGATGAAGCTCAACTAATTCTATTGATTGAGAATACTTTTTTGTGACATTTTTCTTGATGGAACTTAGGTTTATTGGAGTGGAACACATGTAAATGTGGAAATTTCTATATGTGAGCCTTTTGGCTAGCTCTAGAAATGGACTTATGTGACCATGGGCTAGCCATGGTAACATGAGTACACTAATGGTGTTTTTCTTGGCCTCCATTAATAACTATAAATCTCTCTCTCTCTTTCTTTGATGGTTCTAGTGAGTATATATGATGGTAATCTATTTATAGTATATATTTAACCTTTTGTACTTTAAATTACTACTATATTATTTCATGACTTTTCCTCATATGATTGTGTCATAATTGATTTGGTCATCCCAAGCCCACACCCCCACCCTCCACCCCTAGCTACCTAGCCCTCTCCCCAGCCTCGACCCCCATCTACCCATAGGCCATAGCTACCTACCTCACCCTAATAGTGTTTGGTTAAAGTCATAAGCGATCCTTTTAAGTTGTTTGCGTATTTCAATTGATATCTTAACGATTTTTTTTTCCTAATCTGATTTTAACTAATATAAGTGTACCTATTAAACACAAAATCATCATCAATTCAAATATTATGGCGCGTGAAACTCACGCACAAGTGTTGTGATGGAAAGATGATGAATAAAATCATGATATGTGACATATATGTACTCAAATTTCTTTTGACTAGCACTAGAAATGGACTAATGTGACGATGGGATAGCCATGGTAACATAAGTACACTATAATAATTTTTTTCTTGGCCCTCCATTAATGACTATAATTCTCTCTCTTTACAAAGCCAAGTGTTGTTTTCATGGAATCAACGGCTCTTTTCGATAGTAAAATTGGATAATAAAAAATTGTGTTATCTCTCTTAGTATATATTATTTATTGCTCATCTTGGTTGTGATGAACATGGGTAACATGGTGAATATTATTATTAAATTTCATGAATCTTTGTTTTTTACGATTGTGTCGTAATTGATTACGCAGAGAATATATAAAAATCGCAAAAATGATTTATAAGAAAGACAAAAAGGATTGTTCCAGCATTCTCTCTTGGAATGACTTTTAATTTTTAAAAAATTGAATTTGTAAATTATTTTACGTGTCCTAAGTTGACCGGCCGTGGATCTCTTTTATTTTACGTATGTGTCTTAGTTTGATTCTGCAAGAAATTTAATATTATAAAAAAAATTGAAACATATTTAAATCAAATATATATGTAGTATATTAAATAAGTTTCTTAAAAATTAAGAAAAATGATCGACTTTCTAAATGAAAGTAGGAACGAAAACCTATGAGTGACATTCTAGGTTCAATTAGTGTCTCAGTCCCCTTCACAGCTTCCAACCCCACTGTCACGATCCAACCCGTCGTGAGTGGCACCCACCCAACCCCCGGATGAGCGAACCAATAGAGTTTCACCCTTGCCTAGACTAACAGCCTAAAACCAGCCATCAATATCAAATCTAGAGTATGGGGATGCAACCCCAAAAAAAATAAGAAATAGTTTTTAAGTCCGAACAAATGGACTAAAACTCTAATGATAATCCCAAGGTAGCTCGAATCGACAACTTACCCTTGAAGATCGGAAACGTCGGTGCTAAATCTGAGGTCTCGTCTCAGCCGCTGGAAGATTTTTTGTACTCACCAAAAGAAAGACAAGTGCAGTATCAGTACACCACCACTGTGTACTGGTAGGATCATCAGCCAGTATTCAAGAAAATAGTATATAAAGAGTACGCAAAATCCAGTAACAAGTATGGCAAACATGCAACAAATATCACAGGCATCTCTAGACTACAGGTCTCTACCTAGCTTGTTACCGCATGAATCCATCTCTTACAGTTATATTCCACCAACAAGAACAACCATAACCACACCTTACCGTCTAGCCCAGACCCACCCTAGAATCCCCTCTAGACAATACCACAAGTAGTGATTTACCCGGCCTAAACCAAGACCAACTCAACAGTCATACAACAGTTCCCGGCCACTCAAGGACAGAAAGTCCGTGAATTTGCCAGTTTTGGCCATTTCACAACACACTTATTTCCCCCGACGTCCCGAAACCTCTTCACGTCAAATGCGATTCCGAAAGTTCTAATTACCCAATTGCGATTCCGAAAAGTCCCCCGGACTCCTTATGTGTTGGCTACATGAAAAACTAGCTCAATCCAAGACACCTAAACCCATTTTTATCCGGATTTCCCTAGACTCTACCTCGCTCCAAAACTGGCCGACGCTAGCCTAGCCCAGAATTTCTAACTCCCAAACTCTAAGTTTTCTAACTCTAAAACTTGGCACGATTGGTCTACCCGTAACGACGGACCCGGTCGTTACACCCACCCCCCCAAAAAAAAATCCGATCTCACCATTCATCCCTCTCCACCCCTTCCTAGTTCAGCCCCAGTTTCGTTGTGTTTGACTAAATATATATATAAACGTTCTTGAAATAATATTTTATGTTTATTTATCAAATATCAAAATTATTTATTTTTACCTAGTTCAACCCCATTAAGAATATCTCTATGCGTAATTACAAAAGATGTTTATTTATTTATTAGTTAATTATATATATTGAAAAATTAATCTAAATAATCAAAAAAGAATCACTATGCAAATATTCAAATAAAAATCCACCAAATATAAAATTATAATATTCTTTCTAGAACTGATCGATTAGAAGAAGAAAAAACAAAAAATGAAATGATTATATGATTTTGCATTGGCTTGACGTGTTAACTCTGCTTACAATTGATTTCCAATAATGTTGACTGTTTCTTTCTAGATACTTAAAGTTATTCTTTTTCTTCGTAATTACTTTGATACTTTTCTATGTTCATAGTTTTGCTTTATGGACTTTCTCTTTTGTTTTTATATATTTTGTCAATTGACATAATGGAATTGAAATATCAAAGATTAGAAAGAGAGTGTATTGGAAAATATTCCATAGGTCTATAGTCTATACAACTCAACTGAATGGGGAAAATATAGTATCCCATAAATATAATATAGTAACTTCTATTACCCATTAAGGCGACAATGAAGTAGTAAGTACTCTTTTATTCTCGAGTTTAAGTTCTTTGAGTACGATTTATCTTTATTAGGGAGCGTTTTACTCCCTTTCCCTCTCCCTCCTCCTCTCCCAATATGAAATTTTTCGACGTGAATCTTGATTTAGTCGGTCCCCAATACGAATATCGAACACTAAATGGAAAATAAAAAAATCTTCTATTTATTTATTTGTCAATTGTCATAGAATTTAAAAAATTAATAAATATAAAAGAGAAGAAAAGCAAAGACGGATCTACAATTTAAATTTTATAAGTTTTAACGTTTTCATATTAAATTTGTCATAATTTCAGAATAATGAGTTCAAATTTATTATTTATTATAATTTTAATAAAGTTATTTATATATAAATTTAGTCAAACTTTTCAACCGCCAAAGTAGAGCGGCCGAATTTGGCTGTTCAGCATATAATGGTATGAAAATTGAACCAATCTTCTAGATTCGTTGAAATTCGAGAAAGTTAGCTAAATAAAAAAAAATCATTATTGATCCTTGACTTAACAATATCATCTGAAAAGTTATTTAATTTTAGAGATTATTATGATTATTATTTTGTAAATTTGAGACTTGATTAGCAAATAGTAATACCATGTAATATTATTTTTTAAATATTTATATTATTAATATTTTAAAATTAAATTTAAATTTAAAAAATTATAATTTTATTTTATTTTAAAAAAAAATGAATTGGCTCGTCGAAATCCGTAACCCACAGAGTGATGGGTTAGACTTGTTATTTTCTGGCCCATCAAGATGATGGGACACCCGGCCTGGCCTGTCAAGTTTCAAAGCTCGCGGGGGCTAGCCCGGATGGGCTGGGTCAGCCCGTATTGACAACTTTACATTTAGGTGCGTCTGGCCATTGAATATTCTTTCACGTGGCATATTTTTATTTTTTTAGCTAACACGTCATTTTTTTAAAAAAAAAATAATTAATTTTACCCTAAACTCTCCCCTTTTCATCATTTTTCAATACGGTAAATATTTAATTTTTAACTTAATATTAATAATTTGTTTAACTTTTGTCAAGGTGAAAAAAAAAAATTCACGAGGAGTACCACATGACAAGATTTTTTAAAGAAAGGAGAGTGTAGTATCCCCACCATCACATAATTGTTGAGGTGTGTTTCTCAAACTAATGAGTGATAGTTTAAGTATGAAACTCACACTTCTAATAATTTTGGAAACTCAAAAAAAAAAAAGGGAATAGTTGTATTTTTGATACTTCTGATTCTTTTTCTTACCGTCTTTAATATTGTTTAAGTGAAAATAAAATCATAAAGTTTACCATTAAAATTATTATGGGACCTCAATATTTTGAGCGGGAAAGGACACCCAATGGTCACTCAGCCAAACAAATTTCATTAAAAATGACTATTTCAAACTTAACCCATTATATGACCACTCGGTTAATTTAATTCTACTAGATGACCATTTTTAATTTTGTATAGAATTTTTATAGAATGTGTATAGAAATAGTATAATTGTTGTATAAAATATATATTTGTATATGATGTGTATAGAAATTGTATCATTGTTGTATTGAATATGTATCTATATAGGATGTGTATAGAAATTGTGTCGTTGTTATATAGAATATGTATATAGAATATGTATAGAAATTGTATCATTGCTGCATAGAATATGTATAGCGACACTAGCGTTGACGAATTGGCTAGAGATTAGAATTTTCAATTCCTTGGCCATTTGATAAGATTTATTTCGATCGACTGATCATTTATGTCTTTACCCCTATTTTGAGGCCTAAAGCAAATAATTTGATAATTTCACCCTTGAGCCACACCTGTCTTCGGATTCAGTACAAGCAGAAAATATTTCAAACACGGTACAATCAAAAAACTGAAATAAAACCATACAGCTAAATGGATTTTTTTATATTGAATTGTGTCACACCCCCTTTCTGTTTTCAAAAATTGAAAAGGGTCCAAAGATGCCTTAGTTTATGTCAATAGTTGGTTCAAATATGCTACTCCCTCCGTTTCATTTTATGTGGCATACTTTCCTTTTTAGTCCGTCTCAAAAAGAATGTCACCTTTGTATAATTAGAATAATTTTAACTTTGAAATTCTCCTTTTACCCTTAATGAAATGATTTACAACCACACAAATATTCAAGGATTATTTTGGACCACAAGTTTTAAAAGTCTTTTTTTTTTTTCTTAAACATCGTGCCAAGTCAAAGTATGCGACATAAAATGGGACGGAGGGAGTATTAATTTAACCCAACTAGTTGATTAACAAACAAAATAACCAATTAACCTCCTTACAGTATATTTTGAACTTTTATTTAAAAAAAATTTCAGCCAAAGACGAGAAAACGTCTTCTTTTTTCGAATCCTGGGCTGAGTATGGAATCACCTTAGTTAGAAAGAATATTTTATTTTAATGTGAGACTTTTTGGTGCGAATTAGAATCTAGGTAGATCTTGACTCAATCCTACAACTTCGTAATTCCCCTAATGTAAGTTAGGGTACACCTCTAGACTCCAAACATATATATCTCCTTACAAAACGAATGATTATTGTAGTTGATTATCCCGACATGAATCCTAATTGGTTCTCGTAGATAAACACAACCCTCCTCATCCTCATCTCGACCACCCTCTCCCAAACTTTCATAGTATGATTTAGTAGCTTGATACTCATATAATTGTTACAATTTTAATTATTACCCTTGTTCTTGTACAACAAAATCATGCTACTCCACCCGTCCATTGATATTTTAGTCTTTCTAAATATGACACTAAATAACCCAGTCAGCCACTTCATACATGTCTCGCTTGTATTCTTCCAATATCTGTTGGAATCTAATTTGGCCCCGTCGCCCTTCCCTTCCTCATCTTACAAATAGCCATGTTAACCTCCATAGCTTTTAAGCACCTGTAACACCCAAAATCTTTATGACTCAGAATTCTAACTCTCCTGCACGATTTCTCTGTTCCCTTCTTCATTTAAGAGCTTATTGAAAAAAACGTTACAGTGGTGTCAGTTTTGACTAAAAGTGTAATTCAATATGATGAAAAAGGCTGCTTTAAACTTGAGTTGGACGAGAAAAATTCATTTCGTATCTAAAGTCACTTTTATATAATTACAAATAAAAAATAGTTTTAATATGATTTTAGAGCCCGTTTGGATTGGCTTATTTTAAGTGTTTTTTAAGTTAAATAACTTTTAAGCTATTTTATAGTGTTTGAGTAAGGTAAAAAAGTACTTCTGGACACTAATTTTGAGCCAAATTAGCAACTTCATGATTGGTAGGATTGTTGACGTTGACATTGATTTGATCAATGTCACTGGTGCCAACCATTTAGTTAATTGTTTTTTGTAGCTTCACAAGGACAAAGTTCGTTAGCAAAGGATTAACTAGAGTCAAAATAATACCATAATTGTCCTTAGCCCCATGGTACGCGTGCGTCAAACTATTTATCCCAAAAAAGGTACAGTTGAATTTATTAATATGGTTTAAAGGACGTGGATTTGTTAGAAGCTTATCAATACTGGCTAAAACTCAAACATTTTCATAAGTATAAGAATGATTTAGCCTAAAGTAAATTTCATATTGCTACTAATATTTTGTTTGTCAGATAAGTGCGGAGGACAATGAAAGATATATTGAGATTTATGAGAGAACAAATTACTAAATTTATTTGTGTTTTAATTTGCTTCTGCACAAAATTTAAAAAAATATTGTAGATTTTTCAATTTTAGAATCTTAAATTAAAAATATGTATGTTCTTTAAATCTATGTTAGTATATAGAATATTGAGTAGTATCTTTTTGAAAGTAAATTGCAAATAATTTTTTTTTTTAAAAAGAAAAGTTTGACAAACAAAAAATAGGAGTGACATTTTGTTGAAGTATACTTTTATAACTTGGAATTGAAGCTAAGAGTTTTTTTTTTTCTTTGCTTGACCATTGACACTCAGGTAGACGGTGCCCTCAACCTAATGGGTTACGGCCTAACTTGTGTTCAAAAACTTGATGGTTCACAGTGTTCTACATTCACACCAAGTATAGCATTTTGCTATGTGAAGTTAGAGTTGGAAAATGGAGCAATTTTCCAAATTTGAAATCGAAATCAAAATCCAGTTCCAATTCCAATCTGTTCTGATAAAATATTCAAAGTGTCAAACTCGGGAAAACACTCTCTATAAGAAACTCTGTTATTATACTTTTTCCAGCCTTATATATATACTTCATTAAGAAACTCTTAAGTTTATAGTTACTTCTGTTGTGCTCTTGCTCTGTTATTATATTAACTGTTTGCAGGCTAAACTTCCCAGCTTCCTGGACCGGGAGCAGTGCCTTGAAGTCATGACAACGTTCTGAGCAGTGCCTTGAAGTCGTTATCTACAACGTTCTGAATTCGTTATATTGTAAGATCATGTTGCAGCAGCCAGCTATGCCAAATCAGGTGCCACCAGACTTAGCCAAATTCAAGCTCTTCTACTATCAGAAACGGCTCCATGAAACCTAATCGAGTCCATGATTTTTGTGTCTTTCTTTTGTTTCTCAAATTTTTGCTCCAGCTTCCATATTTTTCATCATTCTTGATCAAATTCTTGATTGATCGTCTTGCTTGAGTTCCAAATCCTGAAATTCACCAATTTAAGTTATTTTAGGTTATTAAATTATACTCAAAAGAGAAAAGGACAATCATAAGTTGGTATTTTTGCAAACTTATCAATGATCTTTTCAACTTGCCTTAAACCCTTCAAGCCTTCTCCCAACATCAACACGGGAAATGGTCTGACGATCAATTGAACAGGTCAATGAGACTTCTTGATGGTTTGTAGTGTATCACAAGGGACTTGTTTCACAATGCAAGGAGAGCGCAATGTGTATTTCAACTTTTCAAATGTGTTTTCCCTTCTTGGCATCCCATTTTTGAACCTAAAGAAACCTAGATGGTCATTGGTTTCAAGATTAGTGCATAAGGGAAGAATAGCATGTGAAGGCCAAGAAGAAAATGTCAACATGGGAGCCAAGCTGGTGACTTTTGAGGATCTACTTGAGACTATAGAAAATGGATTGGAAGGAACATTTAGGTGCCTGATTAGATTAAGAAGCTCTGATGGACAAAAGCCTGTAGACCTAATAGTCGATTAGGTCAATAGCAGAATGCAATGCCATTTGACCAGGCACTGGGGAGAGGAGGAATCGTATCCTTATTGGCTCCCCACCCCATAGAAAAAGGACTATTCAAGACGATAAGAGAATTGAATCAGATATGGAAAGGCCATGGGGCTAGCTAGAACCCATAGGCACCGGATCCTAAATGTCTTCTCCGGTTAGTTGTTCTACTTTATAGCCTACATAAAAGTCAGAAATTTAAAAATGCATTATGCCCAATCTTTTTAGGAAAAACACTAATGTATTAATCAATCTTTTTATGTTAGTGTGCAATTCAAAATTTTGTTCAAGAACTACGAAAATGTTACATGTGCAATCAGTACTATATGTTTCTTCTCATTGTCCTCTTGGAATTTTAGACTTCAACTGTGTATGGCTCAAGATTTCAGGTAATTATTCACAACACACTTTGTTTGAAAACCTTGAATTTTACAAGTTCAATTTGATAAGATAATGTGTAATTGCAGAGGAGGAAAAATGTGTCAGTGAAACGTTGAAGGTAGAACCTTCTTTTCATACTGGTGTCGTCTGGATCAACTTGCACACACCTTAACTATTCAATCGATTGTTTGCCACCTATCCCTGTCAATTTGTACACACCTCAACTATTCGATGGGGTATTTGCTACCTCCCCCCATCATAGGTATCGAGTAACTCTGTCATCTAAGACTTAGACGGATGGAAAGAGATAGAGTACCCTTCTTTTCACAAGTGTAGTTTTTTCCTATATGTTTCTTGCATCCTTTCTACCTTCTCAAGGTAGCTGTCGGACTTGTGGAATTACACTGGGTATGTTATTGTTGTTGTTGTTTCTTGCATCATATATGCATCATGTTATAATGGAGACATCCTTGATCAGTTCATCTCTAACAATCTAATTTTGGTATACAAAATTAAATTTTTCTTTCCATGTATTAACTAGAACTTGAATGTGCCAAAACTTATTCTCAACAACCAGAGCTACAACCAACTTTCGAAGACAAGGAACGTATACACAAAAAACGAACCTCACCGACTATCCCCGTCATAGTTTTTATCCTCATTTGCTCTTCCACCCTGTTTTTCCATGTCTTTTTCATAACTCTTTCTATTCAATTCATACACGTTACCATATTTTCCCTTTGCGTTTGCCACGTTATAATCTTCATTTGTATCAATGGTTAAGCATCAATAAGTAGTTACATGTATATATGTATAGCTCCTTCCTTCAGCTGGATGAGCATTCTCCTTTAGGATCATCTTCTACCCAATGTGGCAACCCCTACGATCCAGATCAAATCTTACCGAAATAGGATTTCCTCTTCGTGCCAATTTGGTAACCCCCGTTTTTTCAACTTGAATCTAAACTATGATTCAGATCAAATCTTACTGAAATAGGATTTCCTTTTCTTGCTATAAGCGGTGGGCTTTACTTTTTTCCTACACTATAGTACATTTATTCAAATTTCAATCTTGATGGAAGCAAGAAAGAAAAACCTTAGAATTGTGATGTTTCCATGGCTAGCTCATGGTCATATCAGCTCATTTCTAGAGCTAGCAAAGGCACTTTCAAAGAGAAATGTCATAATTTACCTCTATACAACACATCACAATCTTACTTTCTTCAAAAAAACACTCTCTCGAGAAGAATCAAGACGCGTTAAGTTAATGGAAATTATCCTCCCATATTGGCCTCAACTTTCTACTCATTTACACACCACAAATGGCCTTCCACCCCATCTCATTAACACTCTAAAAAAGGCCTTTCTTAAGGGGAATCCTGATTTTTACACCATTCTTGATACTTTAAGACCAGACTTGATCATCTATGATTACCTCCTTCCATGTGTTCCATTAATGGCTTCTACATTGAATTTCCCAGCTGTCCTATTTCTCACCACTAGTGCTGCATCAAACAGTTATCACTATCACATTAGAGATAACAATCCAAGTACTGAATACCCTTTCCCCGAAATCTTCTTCCAGGACCATGAGCATAGGAAAAACAAGAAAATATTTGATTTGCAAGAGAATGATGGCATCGATGAGAAAAGAGGTATCACGAGGTGCTTTGAGAGATCGAAAGAGATCATCTTGATCAAGACTTTCAGCGAGCTAGAAGGTAAGTACATCGATTACCTCTCGTTTTTGTTCAACAAAAACTTTCTTCCGGTTGGCCCTCTCGTTCGAGCATTTGATCAAACCGAAGGTGGCCAACATTATCATGATAAGATCATTGAATGGCTCAATGAGAAAGAAAAATGTTCAACAATTTTTGTTTCTTTTGGGAGTGAATGTTACTTGTCCAAAGAGGAAATCGAAGAATTGGCACTAGGGTTGGAACTTAGCATGGTGAATTTCATATGGGTTATTAGATTTCCAAGGGGAGATAAAACGGAGATTTCAGACGTTTTAACAAAAGAGTTTGTTGAGAGAATTTGGGATAAAGGGGTAATACTTGAACATTGGGCACCACAAGGGAGAATTTTGGAGCACTCGAGTATCGGAGGATTCGTGAGTAATTGTGGATGGAGTTCAGTAATGGAGGCACTTAGTTGTGGTGTTCCAATTATAGTCATGCCCATGCAACATGATCAACCACTTAACGCGAGATTATTGGTTAATGAGATAGGGGTAGGATTGGAAATTCAAAGAGATGATGATGGAAATATTGGCAAAGAAGAAGTGGCTAAGATTGTAAGAGAAGTTGTGTTGGAAAAAAGTGGAGAGTGTGTGAGGAAAAAAGCAAAAGAGATTAGTGAAATAATGAGAGAAAATGGAGAAAATGGCATAGATGGAGTGGTGGAAGAATTGGTTGAGCTTCGCAAGAGAACAGGGCCTAGCCACTACATTGGACAAATCTTCTAAAAAAGGCCTTGTGTATTATATTTGGTCTTCTTTCTTTCTTTCGTTTTTTAAGCACGATGTTTGAATCAACTTGTATGTATCTCGACTATCTAGGATAAATGTAATAAAGTTTGAATCAACTTGTATGTACTCCTTTTGAATGTTAATGAGAAAACAGTTCAAAAAATGATATGTCTGATTGGCGTCCCTTTATACTGAAAGCTAGCTTAGTTGATAAAAAGACCTAAATGATCCCTCAAGAAGAACCAAAACAGAATGGTTGTTCATGTATTTTTAATGTGTAAACAACATAAAACACAGTAGTTTGATGCCTAATTACGTTTTAATCAGTATTTTAAAATATTACATTTTCTCCGGTACTTTAAAAAGGAAAAGTGTGTATCTCATATTTTTTTCTGTGTATCCTGGATACATAGTTCCTCCTCATTAATTGTAAATCTATTACTATTAGGGCGCTTTAAAAGGAAATAACAGATTTACAATTAATGAGGAGTAAATCACGCGTCAATCACTTTGAAACGCATCTGCAGTATCCTCATCTCCACAAACAACTGGAGAATTCAAATTTCAAACACACTGTGAAGTAAAAACTCTTATTCTTCTTTGATTAATCAACGTTAATCTTGCAAAACAGAGTAAGGTTTCTTCCTCTTTTACCGAGATAAATCATGACGTTGATAACGATCTTGTTGAGACATTCTGAAACCGATAGATCAGACAAGAAAAGGTTAGTTCTCTTGAACAGTATATGTATCCATTTGTAATGTGTTGGTATGGTCGATTCACATTGTTGTAATAGCTACATCGGCCAGATATACATTAGTTTAGTGTATATCCAGCATGTTATGTAGTGTGTTCCAGGCATTACTTTTAATCTGTATCTAGAATAGTTTTGTTGTAGAGAATTAGTCTACTTAGCAAAAATAATGTTTATCTATTTATTTAGTTAGTTATTGTTTACTATGTATCCAAGCATATTGGTATTGGCATGTATCCAAGCATATCACTATCCGAGTAAACAAAAAATTATCTTGTATCCAAGTTTATAGCTGTTTATGTATTCAAGCATATAACTATCCAAGTAAAGTTGTTAATTTACTGTGTATCCAAGTTTATAGCTGTTTATGTATTCAAGCATATAACTATCCAAGTAAAGTTGTTAATTTACTGTGTATCCAAGTACATTATTGTTTACGTGTATCCAATCACTTGTTAGACACACACTATTTGAATGACAAAATATTTGAAGAATTTGGGGGAAAAAATATATTACTTGAAAAGATGCACACAACTTATTTTTGCGCATTTCAGTTATTTAATACAAATAGATATATTGTATTAATTAATATAATTATTAAGTTAACCAGTATGTCCCTGTGTGCAGCTACTACCTGATATGTATATCTGAAGAATCGTTCCGTATGACGGTATGTGTTTGAACTCATTAAGATCAAATTCTTTTTAGTTTGTTTAATGAATCTGACGTCACCATTGAACATTTGACATATGTTCTTTTCAGGTAAGACCTTCATCTGAATTTTAATACACAGTAATTGATGATGAAAGAAAGTACATTGTTTGTCTAGAAAAAAAATGTGTTGTTGTGGAAAGTTTCAGTTGGATGAGCTACCTTGTCCTACCTTGTCCACAGCTATTTTGAAAAGCAAAAATATTGATGAAATTGGACCTTACTACTCTAATTAATACAAGCCGGGAACACTCGTGAAGACATATAAGCTGTCGGTGTATTCACTACCAGATCAAAAAGAGTGAAAGATACCAGAAAGCATTTTAGCCGAGATAATTTTGCCACCTATTTACAGGAGGCAACCCAGACGTCCCAAAAAAGGGAGACATAAGAAGTATAGTGAAACGCTTTTAAATAGCACTAATTGTTGTGGATGATGTGGCCGTGAAGGTCATAATAGGCATAGTTGTAACTATTTTTCAAAGAAGAAGTGAATGAATATTCTATTTTTTATTTTTTATTTTGAGAAACATCATAAACTAAATGTTATTTTTTTAGAGTTAATCTATTATTTAGACTATCTTATTTTCGATTTTGTTAATTTAAACATCTATCTAATGTTTAAGATCTTTGTTATCATGTATTCAAGGCCCCCGTGTAAATACGATTATTGTTACGAAGGCTAAAATTATTTTAATGTGTATCCAATAATAACATGTATTCGTGATTATTGCTACTGTGGTGAATACAGATAATATTGATAATGTAGTGTCATAGTGTTTTTACTGTTACCATGTATCCAAGGTTACAAACTTAAGCCTATCATAGATATATAATTAATTAGTATAAATCATGTCCTGTTAATTCATTTACCTGTTTGACAAAAATATTTGTATTCCTGCGTACATCAAAAAATTTCTCAGTCACATTAAAAGAGAAGTTAAAATTAGCAGAAATGTATAGCTAAAGGTAACCTTGGATACATGATAACAAATGATTGGATACATGTAAGCACCAAAGTATATTTGGATACACATTAAATCAGCAACTAACTTCCTAATATTGGATACATGTAATATTGGATACATGGAAAGAACTTAATAAGAAGCTTTGGTACATGAAAAAAAGCTTGGATACATGGTACAATATTGTTGAATGCATGTTGAAAAGATCTTAAATTACAGGTAACATTAAATTCATGGTAACAGTAAATATTTGATAACATCATCTTGATGTAGCCATAACAATATCCTTGGATACACATTTAAACATTAAAAGATCTATAACTATACTAGGATACATGGTAATATTAAATACATGTCTTGTAACCATGAAAACGTAAGTATCCCAGATACATGTTGTATTAACATACTTAACATTCACCATATCCGACAAAAAAAATCAAAATATCCTTAAATAGATATTTGTAATAGATAATAAACTGAATCTCTATTACATTAAACTTAAACACGAAAAAAAATGAACTAATGTCAGTACTTAAAACTTAAAAAAGGCACAAAAATTTTTGAAAAACTAATCCACATTGAATATATCATAGGCATCTTGATTGATGGGCCGACGCGGTGGCTTTGATGGATCGTCATTGTCATTGATTGCACCAGAACTCGCTTTAGGACCGTCGTAATTCTATAAAAGTGCACCATATCTGACACGCTGAAGTTTTACATCAAAGTTGGAAGCAGGAATCTGTTCTCCATCACTCAAAAACTCCGCAAATAATGCTACATAGACTCCACAATCCCTAAACATATGTAAATGTGTGAGAAAATGACTATTTTAATCATTAATTATGATAATGTATTTTAAAAAAAAGATGAAAGATACGTACATACTATCGCCTTCTTGTTGAACTATGTCACTGGCCCAATGAATGTCAAATGAATCCTCGTCTGTTTTTCCATTGTATGCTTCCAGTTTTAGCCAGTCAGTGCAATCAGTGTTCTCATAAAAGTCGCTTAACGACAACCAAACAGGCAACAGGTGGCAAACTTTTGAATTTCTGCCAGCACAACAGCTTTGTGCCCGACTGCCATGTACGAGTCATATATGTGTGTGGTCTCGGATCGTAATGTGTGTGGTCTTGGATCGTAATTAAATCAGCAACTAACTCCATAATATTGAATACAGGTAATATTAGATCTCAAATATCCTTGGATACACATTTAAACAGCAAAGAGCTATATGTATATTTGGATACATTGATAATATTGAATACATGATTATAAGCTTGGATACATGGTAACTGTATTGAGGATACATGTTACTAACATCTCAAAAGCAGGTAGCATTAGTATTGGATACACGTTAAACATGAATTAACCTTGGATACATGTTACATTATCTTGATGTAAACTTAACTATAACAAAGGATACACATTTAAACCTCAGAGAGATATAGGTACACTCGGATACATGAAAAAAGAACCCAGGATACATAGTAATAAATTGAGGATACACCTAATCAACAAAATCCAAACCCAGATGACCAAATCCCCCAAGTTAACCCAGATGATAACAAGATCTCAACAGCAAGTAACATTAGTCTAGGATACACGCTAATCATAATTAGCCTTGGATACATGTTACCTTGGATACATGAAAAGAATCTTTGATAAGTACGAGTGCTTACCTAAACTTGACGATCTGGAAATTTAACTTTGGGGATTCGGTCATCTGGGTTTGAGTCCCTTGTTCTTGATTGTAAATTTTGACGTAATTCATTCATTTTAACTGGATCGTTTCTAAATTTGGATCTATTTTCTGCAAAATCTTCCTCTTCAAAGTCTCTAACAGTAGGAACATGTTAACAAGATCTCAACAACAAATAACATTAGTCTAGGATACACGCTAATCACAGTTAGCCTTGGATACATGTTATGTTGAATACATGTTACCTTGGATACATGAAAAGAATCTTTGATAACTACGAGTCCTTACCTGAACATCTGCAATCTGGAACTTTAACTTTGGGGATTTGGTCATCTGGGTTTGAGTCCCTTGTTCTTGATTGCAAATTTTGATGCAATTCATTCATTTTGATTGGATCGTTTCTAAATTTGAATCTATTTTCTGTAAAATCTTCTTCTTCAAAGTCTCTAACAGCCGGAACAAAGGTCAGAGAAGGCCCTGCAATGTTCTCCATTTGAGATACACCTAAATCAAATGAAGACCATTGTTGGTTACTTAGTATTATCGAATTATCTGATTCATTATCCATGAATAAACAAAAAAATTGTTGTTGTAGCAGTAATTGCTCTTATAGATGAAGATAACTTAGAACTAAACTATAATAAAAGTTGAAATCGAATTTCACCAACCTCAAATATGGAAGTTTTTGATCCAGCAGCGCCAATTTTTTTTGAAAAACGAAGGAAGATCGTGTGAAAGTTGAATTCCTGGCTTAAATGCATGAATTGGGGGGGGGGGGGGAAATCTGAGAGAGAGAAAACGGTTTGCCTTTGGATACAGTTTGAGTGATTTTAGGCACTTTTTAAGGGATTATGCTGGATACACGTTCAATAATATGTAATTATAACTTATTGGGATAAATATAATTATTTTAAAATAGTGGGATATTTAGTAATTAAGGTAAGGATGTTTGATTAATTATGTAGTTTATCCTTTAATTCTCTTTTGGGCCTTTTTCCTTGTCTTAGATTTTTAATAGATCTATATTAAAAAGAATTTTAATTATGTAAGGATCACCTTATCTTTAAGATTACAAATAAATATCATTTGAGAAAATTTGTTTAGTAGAAAAATTACAATGACGGTATATATATAATCTAGAACTATAAATTATTACTTTTTTATGAGTACTATATATCAACCATCTATTGTTCTCTTTATCTATTTAATATTTATTTATTTTTTTGAAATGGTGACACTTTTGTGTTGAAGTCAACAAGGCATGTTAAGGCCGAAGTTGCAAGGAATGAAACCCAAGTAAAAGCTACATAAAGATTTGGTAGATAGCTAAAAAGACTCTAGGAACTGTAAGAGTCTCTATGTCATTAAGGGGTGTTCACCGGTCGGTTATTAGTCAAATCAAAATCAAACTAATATAATCAATTTTTTAAATTATTAAAATCAAATATAATATATATTTATCAATTTGGTTTTTATCGATTTGGGTTCGATTCGATTCGGTTATTCAGTTATTAATCGTACACGAAAATAAAAGAAACGACTCATTCAAAAGGAAAAATAATAATAATTCATTCAAAAAGAAAAAATAAATCATGAAATTATCATATAAAACATTAATATGACGTGCATCTAATATAAGATATTTAAATTATAAATAATTTTTGATGAAAACATATATAAGATATTTAAAAATATTCACAAAAAATAATATATTATGTATATATAATTATAAAAAATATATATATAGTTTGTCAGTTTGATTAGGTTATTTCTTCAGTTTTTTTACACAAAATCAAAATCAAATCAAACCAAATCAAAGTTGAGAAGTCACCTTACCATGTAAAAAAAGATGACTATTTGTTTCTGCATTTCTTCCACATAAATAGCAGATAGAGCAAAGGTGTATTGCCCTTTTCTGCATTCTGTCTTGCATCAAGCAAGCTCTCTTAATTACCAAACAAACAAAATATGGCACTTTGTATGGTATCTTGGCCTTCTATAATTGCCCCTCTTATCTATGTTATCACTTTCTTTGTATTAAAATACATCTCAATATTGATTTGGCAAAATATTATTCTCACTCGATAATAAGCATGTGTAGGCCAACTCAATATCGAGGTGTGTGTTAATACGAATGAAGTGCTAATTTAAGTAAGTAAATGGAACAAAGATATAAAACTTGCGAATAAGTAATAGTTTTTGCATGTTTTTGATAATTAACTCTTAGAAAAACATATCAAAATGTAACCCTGTTCCTGTCTCTGGGGTATGAAAGGATTTCATATGCTTATTTTTCATTATTGTATGTTATCTTGTTTCTAGTTGCCAAAGAAGGGATTAATTATTTAATTATAGTAGACTATAGTTGACCACTAAATTAATTAGTTAACTCAACTTGACAACCCAATTAATTATTACATGATAACGCCTTCAGGTTCTTAATTGGGAGTTAATTTTTTCTATGGACAGCCCTTTTTTAAGACCTAATCTAGGCATTAGCTATTTAAAAATATGGATTTAGGTTTCGGAGGTAGATCAAAAACCTCACTTGTAACAGAAAACAAATCAACAATATAATGAAAAATTAAGCTCATCCATCCATTCATGGCTTTTCTCAAGAATTTCTCAAAAGTAATATTACATGACAGAGACGGTAAATTTAAAGGTCGGACCCATCAAATTTAACTTCGGGATCCACCTCTACCCGAGGGACCGCCTTTCCGTTGAGCCGAAAGAAAATGAAAAATGAGGAGCAGCTAACATCAGATGTCATTCAGCATAACTGAAAACCAACACAGTTTAGAAAATAGTACAGGTTTACATCCTCTTTACCTCTTTACCACCACAGTATAGAAGAAAAATGGGAAGAATTTATCACTCTGCATCAGCAACTGCAACACTTTGATAGCAAACAAGTGAAACAATAAAGCCAAAATGAACGGGAAATTCTTTCACCAGAACTATAAAACCTACCACAAAATATCTCATCCAGATGAACCATGTTTTTTCAGTCCATGCGGAGACAGAAACGTGACTTTCAACCTCCCTGGACGAACTGCCATGGTATCCTCGTTGACCAAAGAAGCACAAATCACGTCAAGAATAGATAATACAAACACGAGAATCACAATCAGGGTGTGTCTGGTATACGATGGGAGTCAATTTTTTGGAAAATGTTTTCCAGAAATGACTTAGTTTCTTCCGGTGTTTGGTATTAAAGATTGTAAGGAATATTAGCAAATTGAATAGTATTTTCATAAAACTTTTGAGTATTAAAGATTGATAATATTGTTAATGTATTGGTTTAGAGCAATGATATGAAGTTAAGAGTTGGAAAATGACTGAAAAGTGAGGCAAGTCATTTTCCCTCTTTTGGTGGAAAATGTCGAAAATATATACTAGCAACCAAACACCGGAGAATGACTTATTTTCTGAAAAACATTTTCCATCGTCCCAAACACAACCTTAAGTCGAGCAAAAACCTCTTCAAAGAAAGTTCAGATGATGAGCAGCAACTTTTGGTCATTAACAATCTCCATTGTATTTGATCATAATAACTAGTCCTTCACATCAAAAAGTATAACAAGGAAGTAATGCCTTCCTTCAAGGAAGAAATGTATTTCTTGAATCAATATTGAGATAAGTAGCTAAAATATCTAAAAGAACTGTCTCCGGAAACAGCAGATTTACTTCTACCCTTGCTATACTAAATATTTTCCAAATGCTACAGGCAGAAGGAATGCTAAAATGTGTTGTTAGCTCAAAGAACCATAACAATTCAGGAGTGCTGAAAAGCATACATTTTCGCATATGCAGTGTAGATTAATACCTGTTAGTACAAAGGCTACCAAATCCAACAACTCTTACAACTGCTAAGTGACGAATACTTGCTAGTATCATTATGGACATTGATTTTAACCACCTTCAATTCTGAAAACTCTCTCCGAACAAGCCAATAAAAAATAGATATCTTTCTACGTTATGTCTATAGAAAGACAACACCTACTTTTCTCTGTATGCACAGGAAGTTAGTTGATTGTCTAGGGGGGAAATAAGCACAACTTCAATCAAATATAGCTACCAATACACAGACATATATCATAAAATCATACACAATAGTTTTGACATCTTATAAATTCACTTCCTTCGGAAAAACCATGCTAAAGATGATGAAGTTAACCAGACAAAACAAATCATGAAGCTGTAAAACAGTAATATAACAAGCCATGAATTGTCTTATCTGAGACAGACGTTGCATGAGTCCTCTCTATGGCCAGGAGAGGTGCTGCAAATGCAAGCATCATCTTTGGACCTTGGGAGGCAAAAGATGCACGCATCCCAATGTCGCCCTGGAAAATGCACATGTTCCATTAAAATTTTTGAGAAAATAAATCCATATGCTTCCAGATTGCGAGGAGACCAAAGAAATGAGTAAATAAAATCCATAAGTATGTTACAACAAGGTGCAACAAATTCACCAAATCAGGGCTTGATTAGCAGCTTCTGAAGTAGGACTAGATAAACAAAATTGTTCTATTTGCATCATAAAGATGATGCTCCATATTATCGATAGGTACATTACATTCTAAAAAGTAAAAACTAAATGTCTTCTTATGCATGCATCCACTCTTGGATTCTTACAATTCAGAAAACAATTATTCAGCAAAAACTAACTGCTTCTTTAATCTGTTTTCCGCCTCCTTGAAGAAAGATTTTCGGTTGTAACAGTTAGACTTTGACATTTCCATAGCAGGAATTTCATTGACTAGATCACGAATCAGGGAACAGTGATTTTATAGATGAATACTGTTACTGGAAAATACAGAAGCTCCTTCAGAAATAATATCACAAGACTTTTCTGTCTTTCATTACAAAGTTCAAAGAAGTATGAATTTAAGAATAATTGAGTCGATTTCTTTCCAAGAATATACGGCATGATAACATAGTTACAAATTGGCCAACTGTCTACAAAGTGGAGGTTAACGACCAAGAGAGAATTAACAAATGTGTCACCTATTTTCATGCTTTTACAATGCTACTCAAGTCAAAACATGGATGTGGTCCTACCATCAAAAAGAAAGCCAAAATGGAGAAAGTAATTATCAACTGACATGAATACCAGTTCCAGAAGAAATTAAAGTCCTCAGCTCTGTTAAATGTTCGTCATTTGTAATATGGAGTGCAATGCGGAGATTTGTCAATAATGCTTCTTGTTCCCAACTCAAGGGACCAGAAGCATACAAGGCCTCCAAAGTGCAGCGATAAGCATGCAACTCCAACTCACGAATATTTTCTGCTACATTCTTCTCCGAAGAAAGAGGGCAGCTTTCCTCCTCATGTGCTTCTTCTGAACTTTGAAAAGACTCTGCATCACTGCACAGAAGATCAGGTACTTGACAATGAACTTCAGCTGAAAAACTAGAAATTTTATTTGGACTCTCATGATTAATACTACAACTACCAACGGAGCATGCATCACTATCAGAATCATTAGATTCTCCAATTCTTGCAGGGGAATAGCTATTGGCACCACTTCTTTTTGTAGGGTCCAAACCATAATATCCATCAGACCAATTGTTAAATGAAGCACTCACATACTTTTCATCCATCATATTTCCTTTGCACCTGACAATAACATGTGCCTTTCCCTCTAAGGCAGACGGAACTATTTTCCGTCTTTTAAAATCTCTCTCAGCTGCCACTACCTCCTGAATGTTTCTAGATGATTCGTCTGGCACCCTCTTCAGCAACACCAAAGAGCTAGCATGACACTTCAGCCTTCTAAAGTTTCCGTGAGCAGCCAAATCTCCATCTCTAACATGAAATCCATTCCTAGCACTTAAGACCACGCTCAACTTTTTATAAGGTTTTTGAGCAGGAAGCTGGTTAGTTTTCGCACACGTTCCAGATCCCTGCAAGTGAAAACCAACATAGAGTCAATAAATGCATCACAAAGAAGGGTTCTCTTTCCGCTAAGACATTTCTAAACAATGACAAAATAAGCAACAATAATCAGAACGGTTAAATAGAGGTTTGTCTAAAAGGGAAAAACTCCCAAAACAACAAAACTTAACAAATTCCCAGACATCATTAAGAATTTATATCTGATAAAATTCAATAGATAAGATAGGAGGAAGAGTATGATGCTTATTTTCTTCTGTCATTTAAATTACTCGCGAATAAGTCAAAATTCAAAACAAAGAAGGGAGAAAAATAAGGGCATTAGCATAAGGGTGAACGACTAGCCTTTCCAATCAAGTGCCATTTTTCGTCTTGCCAACATTGTCGCACTCTGGTGTTAGATCTGTGAACTCTAATCTCCTGGGAACACCCAGTTAGGTGTACCAAATAATAGTCTATATTCAAAATCTTCACAATAATAGCAGTTTTCCAACAACAGTTATCAAACACCTCGATAATTTGACCACTTTCCCCATTCTCCACACCCTCCGAAGGAGGGGGGCATGGTCTGATATCCCTCCTCGAAACCCTCTCAGCCCTCGCTTTGCTTTCCGTAGACGGATAATAATCATACCTCACGGAGTAGGTATGTCCATTACCGGAGACGATCTCTGCAGGACACCACGATACCGGTGAATCCTTCTTGTTCATCACCTCCACTTTACTTCCTTTTTTAAACCTCATGACCTATGATTCAACACACAACCAATAACCTGATTTTCACAAAGAAAAAGACAAAACAGGAGAGTTATACATAAGAACCAAAAAAACAAAAAATAAAAAACTTGTCCAAGTAGAATAAATATCAGATCAAAACTACAGATTAACAAAAAATGGACTTTAAATCACAACATATTTGACTAAATGCAAAGTTTCTTTTACATCAGATGATTCACAGAACAAAATTTCTACTCAAAGCCCCAAAAAATTAACAAGCTCGAAACAGATACACCACCAAAAAAAAAAAAAACACAAAAAAAATTAAAAATAAATAAACCAAAAAAAAGACTATGAATTTCAAAATACTTGATGAAATCACATTGATCAAATTTTTAAACAAAAAAATTCAAGAAAACAAACTAAAGTAGGCACTAATCAGAAACATATATACAAAACTGAACAAAATAGAGAAACCCAACAAAATTAATAATGAAAAATAAAAACTTTACGAATTAATTGCAACAAATGATCTAAAATTACCCAAAAAATTACAAAAAAAATTCAATCAGATTAAGATAATTAGGTTTAATAAATTCAAAAAAATAGATATGAAATTAAAGACCTTTTCTTGAAATTGATGCAATGCTTTAGCTTGTGAAGTTGCTGATCGATGAAATCAAACGAATTTTTTTTCCTTTTTCTTGGATTTGGGAAAATGGTATTTTTTGTGTTCTAGGGTTTGGTCTTTGGGGAAGAAAAAAATAAATAAGAAAAAAAGAAATTAATTCAAATATTTATATTTTGTGAAAAAAGAAAAAGGAAAATGTGGAGAAGGGTATTATTGGAAGATAATGAATATTTTGATTCCAAAATTTGATCCACCAGAAAAAAACTTGTAAGGGCCCCATGAAACAATGCACGCTTTTTCTGTTTGTTTCAAGAATATATTATTTTAAAAAAAATATAACATGAAAATATTCTCCACACAAACACATTTTGGCACACTTGTGGGTTGTCGTTTATCGAGAATATGACTCTAGGCAGGAGGGTAAGAAAGTCGGGGGTTATGGTAGAAGATTAGAAGGGGGGTGTTTTCTCACTAGTTGTATTATTACTATCTTTCTACTTTCTCTGTTTTAATTTGTTTGACCTACTTTTTAATTTTAGTCCATTTTAAAAAGAATGACCCCTTTCCCTTTTTTAGTAACTTTTTAATTTCAATTTTTCACATGGCATGTTTTAGACCACAAGATTTAAAAGTCTTCTTTATTTTCTTAAACTTTGTGTCAAGTCAAAATAGGTCAATCAATTTAAACGGAGGGAGTATTATCTTATTCTATGATTCTTTATTATCATCATATGTTTTTTTTTCCGTTTCAATTATCCTATTATTTATTATTGTTATTGTTCTTTTTTATATTATTTTTTACATGGCTTCCCCAATACTATACTTTCTTTTCCTACCTGCTTAATATTTTTTTACTTAAGTCGAGGGTCTTTTGAAAATAGGGGCGGAGCTAGCTTAGAGCTAGGGGAGTTCAATCGAAATTCCTTTGGTGAAAAATTACACTATTTATATGTGATTAAAATTACTTTTTATGTATATAGAGTAGATTCGAACCCTTTTCTTCGAAAAATTACACTATTTATATGTGGTTAAAATTATTTTTTTTATATATAAAGTAGATATAGAACCCCCTTCGGTGGAAAATTACACTATTTATACGTGGTTAAAATTACTTTTTATGTATATAGAGTAGATTCGAACCCTTTTCTTCGAAAAATTACACTTTTTATATGTGGTTAAAATTATCTTTTATATATATAAAGTAGATATAGAACCCCCTTCGATGGAAAATTACACTATTTATACGTGGTTAAAATTATTTTTATGTATATAGAGTAATGTCGAACCCCTTTGGGCTAGTTCGTGTATTTACTTCTTTGTATTTTGAATCCCCTTTGTGAAAATCCTGGGTTCACCACTGTTCGAAAACAGTCTTCCTACCTTCACAAGATAGGAATAAAACTGTACACATACCATCCTCCTCAGACCCTATTTGTGAGATTATATTAGGTATGTTATTATCGTTATTGTTGACTTTATTTTATTTTTATACGATCTTTATATTATTGAGATTATCAAATTTAGAAAAATAATCACTCTCTCCCATTTGTGTGGTATTTTTCGTTTCGTGAGAGTCAAACATAATTTAAGTTTGACCGTGAATTTGGGCATGAAATCTTTAAATTTTTTAAATATAATTTATATATATGAAAACTATGTTAAAAGCACTATTCACAATAATTGACACTTCAAATAATTAAAAGATATATGAAAAAATTACGGTAAAAAATAGACTTATTTGAATCTCAAAATTTAAAAGTACCACATAAATTGGGACGGAGAGAGTACATTATAAAAACTGATATATAAATTTCTTTATTTTGCAAGTTTTGTATTTTATTGTAATAGCAAATGAAAAATAGGATAACTTAGGAAATTAAATACCTTGATTTCATCTTTCTATTTTTGGTTGCTTTTAAAACAAAGTTTAAGTTACTAAACTTTGATATATACTATATATTCTATTTTTTAATACAAAATTAAATATCCACCGATAGAAGTAAATGCACAAACTAATCCAGTAATTATTATTATTAATCCTCATATTACAATCTATGAAAGGTATCTTTATAACTTTGTCTTCAAACAAAACAACCCCTAAATGCTAAATTCATTAAATTATTCTTTCAATCACTACTTTAATACACGCCATTAATATATTATAGGTTAAATATCTAGAAAGCTCTTTAAACTTGATACGATTGTTAAGTTTGATATTTCAACTTAATTAGCTATCAAATATATACGCATTTGAGCTAAATAAAAGAAACGTGATTCTTAAATAATCAAGTTAGCAAAATCAATCACGTGAGGATTACTTATCGATGATGTGATTGCTCGCCCTTTACAGTAATTTGTAAGGAATCTCGGGTCTCGCAGGGAAGGAAGTGTGCTTAGCTTTTTGCTAATGAATGAATTCTTCTCAAACGAGAAAAAGACCTTAATATGAGACTCAAGATAACACGCAATCAACACTAGATAAGAAATAAGGAGAAGGGATAAAAATTAAGAGAGATAAAAGCTCAATTAGAAATTAATTAATTAATTAAATAAAAATAAAATTAAGCATTCAACTAAAGGATTATCATCCAAGGAAAAAAAGAAATTGAACTCATACAAAGAAATACATATACTTATTCAAAGTAATCAGACAGGTTCAATTGAAAAAATAAAAGGGTATTTCTCAAAATTCACAGGAGAACCTAAACATCAAATGTTCATTCAAAAATTAATTAATGAACTAAACTTTAGTTTTTACTATTTATAATAGTAAATAAACTAATTAACCTAAAGTAATTACAAATAATACCATTGAGCTAAAAGCAAGAAAGTCAAGAAATTTGCATTGTGTAACCAATTAGCTATTTAAATTGTAGTTATCCATTTACTTAAATCTCCACTTTAGTATGTTACAGATCTTCAATAGTTATTCCTTTTATTGATCGTCTAAAACCTTCAAATTTAAATTTAATTAACTGTCTTCGTATTTGTAATGACTATTCTGTATTTTAATAATGTGGTCTGTGAACCTTATAAATTAAACTTATAGTATTTTAATTTTGAATTCGCCTATCTCGATTTACAAAATCATAACAACATACTTTATTAGTAGAAAGACTTATTCCAGCTTTACTCATCTACCTTTTTGAGAGTCAATTTAACTAATTTTTTATTAATTTAATATTTTAAAATTAAAATTTAGATATTTAAAAATTATAGAAAAAGTACTATAAATTGCATTTTTTCCTCATGTCAATATGATGAAAAAAAATACATTTCAAATTATTAGTCAAAATTTAGATAGTTTAAATCTTAATAAAATAAAAAGTGTCGCATAAATTGAGGTGGAGGAAACGTTATTCACCTTCTCACCCCCCCCCCCCCCCCCACCCACCAACCAACAACACATACCAAAGCTCAGACATGGAACCTTCCTAATTTTGTTTAATTATGTGGAAAGTCAAAATTGACAAGTACAAGACCAAAAGGAGAACTATTATGCACATAATAAGATGCAAACATAAAGAAAAGTTTGAATTTCCAGTGATACAGAATAGACCACAAAGAGAATTAGTCCAAACTAAAGCTTAAAATATTATTGCAAATTCAACCAACCCTTAAACGTTATAAAATATTTTGTTATCCATCGGGGGTACGGTATCAACTTTTGAGGCCTAACTACTAAATTCAAGTCTATTTAAAGAATAAAATGCTCTCTAACACATATTTGTTCATATTCGCAGCGTGAATCTTATTCATCTCACCTTAACTATCGAAACAATTTATTCATTCAATTGCCTTCATTATAAAGAAACCAATTGCAACATTATTAAATAGTAGTTAATTAAAGAGTTGATATATACTAGGATAAATACTTTATCCATCATAGAAGTCATCTCAACCTAGATGACAGATCTATATGGCTGTCAAAATCCTCTCATACAATCTATTCTCTTCTTAATTATTATTGTTAGCAACTTAATAATTTTTAATTAGTAAAATTTGAATCTGGTTTCAAGTCAAAAATTAATAAGTACCTAATATATAGTTAAAGAATTTCATAGATAATAGTATATTCCATATTCCATGCATAGACCAATAAGGTCCAATATAATAACCAAATTTTCAAATGATGTTAATTGAAGTAAAAAGTAAAATAGAATGCACGCAATAAATTAGGAGTAATATATAAATACACACTGAAATTTTATTTTACCTTTGCCGGCAAGTAAAACACTCTAACTTTGAGTATGGTCAATTGGTCATCTAGACGCCTCAACTTGTCTTCACTATGTCAGGTGAACACTTCAACTTATAAAGTAATCATCTATGCACCTTCAAAATTTAGGTGTCATGTCGGCGTCGGGTGTCCACGAGATACAACGAGGACGAGTTGGAGTGTTTAGTTGTCAATTGAAATCAAGTTAAGGAGTCTAGATATGCACTTTTATTAATGTTGGAGTATTTTCTTACCAGCTAAGGCCAAATTTAAAAGTCTTTTTAGGTATTATGTCAATAAATTAACTGAAAATGAACAAAACATCATAGCAATTTTCTAAAATAACCAATTTTCAAATCCACTTTTTTCCAAAGAAGAGTTGTTAGTATAATGCACTTTTTCCATCTCTTTCACCATATATTGCTTATATTAAGCCAAATTTTGTTCTTTTGTTAACCAATTTGTTGCTCCCAACTTCTTTTGTCTACTAGCCCTTTATTTTCATCCACTTATCTCAATAGCCTATTATGCTTTCACATTTATCCAAATTCCAAAAACTCAAAGAGAGCCTTATCCACAAACCCAACTCTTTTGTTACCAAGTTTTTTGTTCTTCCTAATTCTCAGAGACATTTGCACAAATAGCCCTTTCTAACCAACTATTAATTCATTGAGTTAATGGAAATATAATTTAAAAAATGACCTCAAAAAGGAGGTCATACAGTGCAATAATCCGAATTCTCATGGTGCCTAAGTTGTTTTTCAAAATTAAAGTACCGAAAATTGTCTTAGATGTTATTTTATATGATCTTTTTATGTTTTTTGGTATGATCTGTTCGACGTATATATATAGTTTATTGATCCGATAAATTCAGATTCATAATTAAAAATTATGAAAACCCCATGAAAGTTGCGAAAGTGCAGCATAAGGTAAGGAATGACATAATTCATAAAACAATTCAATTTGTTTGTAGAAATATTAAATTTAGATGTTAACACAAAAGATACTACGTAGTACAAGTTTCGAATATCCCTAGAAATGAAAGATGCCTTATTAATCAACCATATGTTTACACTTCCTCTTTGGTGTAACTGATTTTTTACATAATAAATAGTATCACACATAAGATAATCTCTAAACGTCTCTAGGTCAGAATTCGGTCTAGAAGCAATGCATGTGTCCATTTGTTGACCCGCGGTAAGAGCCTTAATCCCCCCCCCCCCCCTCGGCTAGGGCGTAGTCATCGTGAAAAGAAGAGTCGCAATAACTGTCTTGAAGTACAATTTGCATCGAGCGATGCTAGAATCTTTCTGGCAACCGACTTAAATATGTGACGGGTATTGTAAGCGATATAGTGATCTTTCTGTTGCGATCTACTGAGATACAACCCTTTGTTACTCTGATTCTTCCCACTACTGATTCGATCCAATCAATTTCTAACTTTTTTGAAGCTCTGTTGACCAACAATACTATCAAGCTATTGGATAGATTTGAAGAAGAAGAGACAACTGAAAAATACTTCAAGTTAATTACATCAGACGGACAAATTATCTTTTTTAGTTCTACATATATTAAAGAAAGTTTGAGGTTGATATATAACTCAACTTTCTTCTTGACGTTTATATTTTTGCGTTATGTAAGCATCATCATAAAGTGTATTATAAACTCTGTGATGATCTTTGAATATCTAGTTTTATCTAGCTTTTATTTTCTTCGTGTTTGTTAATTAGTAGGGGTTCTTTTACCTCATTAGGATTGGTAAGGTAAGACCTATCCCTTTCCCCTTGATTGTACTTTTTTTTTAATGCAAATTTTGGACCGGAATCCTTTTTATTGAGTTGAAAGTCTGTTGGGCTAAAAAAATGAGTCCAAACGAAAACAAGAAATAAATATACAATATATATAACTCGGTCCGACCCAAAAGTGATCGGATTCAGGTGAATAAAATAGAAATTTTTTCAGAAATAGCAAACTTGAGCCCATAATTAAGGAAGAGATACAACTTTGCTTATTACGGGAGATATCAGTTTTTAAGTTAAAATATTGTTATCTCCCTTATTTTCTCCTGATTTTCTCTATCTCTCCCTTTTCTATCTCTAGCCTCTCTTTCTTTTTCTGTTTTCTTTTTCTTTGTTTTATAGTTTATATTTTCAAATCTCTCCCCCCTTTTGTATTTTATATTTTTGCCTCTATCTCTTCCTCTTTTTCATTTTTTTTTGTATTTTATATTTTATACTTGACTTCTCTCTCTTTCTTTTTTTTATTGTATTTTATATTTTATAATTTTTTATATTTTATATTATTATTTTTGTATCAAACGATACATTTTATATAAATTTATCATTTGAATGGTTTAACCGTGTCATTTATATTTGTATACAAATAAGTATATGCATTATTTGTATTTGCTTGAATCTATCATATACAAATGTATTATTCATATTTGTATGGTTCAATTTGTATCAATAAATACAATTTATATCAATGAATACAAATACAAGTATTCATAGAAAGAGAATCAACATTTCCTTTTCAATTATTTAAAAATACAAATGATGCAGTCAACTACAAATTCAAAAACAAATGAAATAATAAAAATACAAATGATGCAGTCAACTACAAATACAAAAATAAAGCAGTTATTTAAAAATACAAATGATGTAGTCAACTACAAATACAAATACAAAACAGTTCTTTAAAAAAATAAATGATGCAGTCAACTACAAATACAAATACAAAATGCTTATTTGGACTGGTGGATGGGGCCAGCCAAAATATTGCTATATTTGCTGTAAATGGTAATTTTTACAAAGTGTTGTTATGGATCGTAATTATGGGCCCAAGTTTACTATTCTCTGTAGTTTTCTCAATAAAATATTGCCCCTTGCTTGCACTTATTCACATTGAGAATTTTATTTTGTTATTAATAAATAACTGTTAGACGTTCTGTCCAATAGTAATCAAATAAACGAAGTTAGGTGAATAATAAACCAACTTTTGTTTCATGACATTTTGATATAAAAGGTTTCTTCCTTTGAAATCATTATTCATGACATCATTACCCCTTTCTACTAATAAATCAAAAAGAGAGTGTTCCAAAAAGAAAAAGGGATACATTTTACTCAACAAAAATAAAGGAGGTAACAGAACCAACCAATTTAACAAAAGAGGCTGATGAAGAGTATCGATATCGAAATCATCTGAATCCCATTTTTTCTTACGTAAAATATAAATTTATGTGTAAAAATATATAAAAATTGTAATAAATTAATAGTGTATATATATATGACCACATAACTTTCAAACCATAATTGCTTCAATGCAAAGAACCTTAAAAGTTAAACCCAGTAAGTTTAAATTATGTATCCGCCTCTATCATGGGACACTGCTTCATCAATTTTTATTTTCTTAAATTGTTATTATATAAAAAATGATATCGCTTGTCATTATAGTGATTTATTTGTTTGCACTTTGATATCACTTACGAAAAACTGTGACGCTAGTATAGTTGACACCAAACCGATATACTTTATCATGATTAATTGAAAAGTGAAGCGGAATACACATTAATTAATCATCGATAAAAGAGCGTCATCAGAGACAACACATATCATATTATTATTGATTTGTTGTATATATCGGGTACAAATAAATTTTTATCGGTAGACACAAACACTTGTCAATTTAGATTAAAAACACCCCCATCAAGCATTTGAAGTAACAAACACTCGAATGAATCAAAATAACAAACCACATATAGCCTACCCCTTTCCTTCAAGCAAAAGCCTATTTTAACATTTGCTTAAAATAAATCCACTTAGCAATGAGACAACTTATAATGTCCATCAGAGTACTTTAAATTTCTAATAAAACTTAGTCATATAATACCTTTTTTGAAGAAAAAAAATATGTGTACCCTTTAAATTGTTTTGAAGTCAAGAAAAGAAGTTAGAACAATTGAAGCAAAAGCAATATGTGGTACTTGTAATATTAAAAGGGGGGTCAAAATATGAAAGGAAAAGATTCAAGATTGTGTAATTTGAAGATATGATGAGTACTCTTCAAAGTGTTGGGAGTAGTGGAAGAACATCAACAACTCATGAGGACAATAATATTAATGATGAAGATCAAGAGATGACTAAATTGGCATTGGCTTCATTTCAAGCAAGAGAAGAAGAAATTGAGAGGAAAAAAATGGAGGTGAAGGGAAAAGTTGAGTCTCAACTTAACCGTGCTGAGGAAGAAACTAGGCGTTTGGTTCGTGTCTGGGAGGTAAGGTTCATATTATCTGTCTTTTAAGATTCTAGGTGTTTAGTTCGTATTTGAGAGGTCTGGTTCATATTATCTGTCTTTTAAGATACTAGGCGTGTGGTTCATGTCTGGAAAGTAAAGTTTATATTATCTGTCTTTTAAGATTCTAGGCGTTTGGTTCGTATCTCAAAGGTGTGGTTAATATTATATGTCTCTTAAAATTCTGGACATTTGGTTCGCGTACCGGAGGTAATAAGGTTTATATTATCTATCTTTTAAGATTCTAGGCATTTGGTTCGCATCTCGAAGGTACCATTCGTATTATCTGTCTTTAAATTTCTAGGCATTTGATTCACGTTTCGGAGGTACAGACATATTATCTGGCTTTAAGATTCTAAGCATTTGGTTTACATCTAGGAGTAAGGTTTATATTATCTGTTTTTTAAGATTTTAAGTGTCTGCTTCGTATCTGAGAGATATGGTTCATATTATCTATCCTTTAAGATTCTAGGTGGTGGGTTCGCGTCTGGGAGGTACGATTCATATTATCTGTCTTTTAAGAATTTTCGGACATCATTCAAAAAAGAGATTGGTTATTTTATATATAGGAGTAGTTATTTAAATGACCCCTTTATATCTCTTTTAAATGTAAACATAGGGTCCAAAAATCCAAACATACGCTTCTTTTAGAACTTATAAAGAGGAAAGAGCTCTTGTATCAACATTTCATGCCTGAATTGTTGACCATCACCTGATTCCACACGAAGACCTCGTGCTGAGTGATTCTCCTCCCAAAAAATTCTACATGTGATATTCGGAAAACATAAATATGCTATTTAGTAAATTAGAACCCCATTGTGAGGTGCAAATAGGAAACAACAATCAACTAATTTTTGAAAATTAATTTTGCAACTAATTTTGATTATTTTTGTGAAGGAGCTTGAAGTGTTGACAGATCCAATGAGAAAGGAAGTAGCAATGGTACGAAAAAAAATTGATGTGATTAATCGTGAAATTAAATCACTTGGACAAACATGTCAAAAGAAGGTATTTGCTTTTTTAGTTTTTATTTGTTCTTTATAATAGTTAAATTTACTTATTCTATTGCTAGTTATACAAGTACCAATTAATTTAATATCTTTCTCCTAATGCTCTTTCACATTTATAGCCTGTTTGACTAAGCTTTTGAAAAGTCAAAGATTTTTTTTAAAGAATAATTACTTATTTTTAGAGAATTGAGATATTTGACTAAGCTTTTAGAGAAAAAAATAAATGATTTTGAATAATAATATAACTTAGTTTTCAAAAGCTGAAAATGTAATTATTATTTTTCCCGGAAGCAATTGGAAACCTTACAACCACAACATACCAGTGTAGTCCCACAAAGTGGAGACCGAGAAAGGTAGAGTTTACGCATACCTTACCTCTACTACAAATTACTACTTTATCATTAGCAAAAGTATTTTGATTAGGGTTAAAATCCACATACATCTTACCCTGCTCAGACCCCACTTGTGAGATTACACTGAGTATATTGTTGTATTAGCCAAACACAAACTGATACTCTCCAAAATTACTTTTTCAAGAAGCACTTTTCAAAAAAAGCGTTATTTCAAATAAGCAAATTTTGAAAGTTTTGATCAAACAAGCTATTAGTTGAATGCACAATTGTGTTTTGTTTAATGGTGTTCCTCTTGTAAATAGGAAAAAGAATACAGAGAAGTATTAGAGGCTTTCAATGAAAAGAACAATGAAAAGAGTCAGCTAACCTCCACTCTTGTAGAGGTAAAGATTCATATGAATAACCATTCTTTTATATATTCTTTTATTCTTTCTTCTTCTTTTTTCACTGCTTTTTAAAAAGGCATAAAACATAAACATGCTCTTTTACTTGATCTCAGCTGATATCTATGCCTTTTAACTTTGGATGTGCACAAATATACACTTAAACTTGTATAAAATTGAACAATTAGACATATGCGCCTTACATGGCGTCCTACGTGTATTATGCCACATAGGACGCATGTGTCTACTTGTTCAACTTTATACAAGTTTAAGTTCTTACTTGTGCACATCCAAAGTTGAAGGACATAGATGTCAGTTGAGGCTAAGTTAAAGGGCACATTTATGTATTATGCCTTAAAAAATACCACTAATTTAATTGACTTTTGGCTGTTGTGTTTTCATCTTTTAGTTGGTGAAGGAAAGTGAGAAATTCAGGATGGGGAAGCTGGAAGAACTGAGCAAAGTTTTGAATCCCAAACGCCAGTAATGGTTAAACTACATCATAATTGGCCATTGACATATTTTCTATGTATATTATAAAAGACCAATTTTATTGACTTTTACCTAATGTCTTTTCAAATAATGTATCAAAATTATCCCTCCCTTGATTTGATTTTTCACCATTGTTGAGATTGTAAAAGGAAAAGAAAGAGAAATTTGTTTGGTTTTAGTCTTCATCATGTCTTATTTCACTCATGTAAATCCCAAGTGTCCTAATAAATGCCTATTTTAAGTGCCAATTGCATAGCTCCAAGTGAAGTTGAGAACAACAACATACTCAATGTAATCCGACAAGTGAGGTCTGAGGAGGATAAGTGTATGCAAACCTTACCTTTACCTTGGAAGGTAGAGAGGTTGTTTCCAACAGACCCTCGGCTCGAGGAAAATGAAATAGCAGAAAAAGAAATAGTGAAAGTAAAGTTATAATAAAATAATATAGGATGTATGACAAAGCATTCTGGAAAAAGGAACAATAACTACAACAAAATAATACAATAATTGAAGTACATGATGCTGCACTTGAGCTGAGGGACTTTCGAAAATAGCTTCTCTACCTCCGCGAGGTAGTAGTAATGTCTGCGTACACTCTACCCTCCCCAGACCCCACTAGGTATTGTTGTAATCGAAGTACATGAAACTACAGAAGTTCAGAACTTGAGAGAAAAACTTAATGCACAATGTACGAATTCTCAACTATATGAAGGATGACATATATTCATTTACTATAATGTCGCAGTCCCAAACAAAAACAGTTGAGGTATAATAAAAGTCAATGTAGAGAAAGCTTTTACAAACTACCAGAAAGTTAGGAAGTTCAAATTCAAGATTTTGCATGTCCTAGCTAATTCATAGGGGTTGACAAAGAGTAGTACAACTAATCTCGAAGATACGCTCGCGATGAAAATATACGATACCAAACTTGATGTTTTTAGCTTGATCCTAAATCCAGAAGGAGTTGTCTGTACTCAGCCAGCAGATGTGGGATATCATCCATACGCAACTGAAGATCACAAAAGAAAATTCTAACTCAAAACTGACAAATCAAGAGGAGAAAATGACATCGAGAGTCGTTACTTCTAAAACAAAAAGGTGATAAAAGTGAAGAGCTAGCAACAAATAGATCATAGATATAAACATATGCATAATGTGTTGTAAGTTATGATGGCAACTTATGAAATTAAATGGAAAAACATGGTCACTTAGGATACATATATCCGACTTCAACTTGTTTGGAATTTTCAAGTCTCACATTAGTTGAGGGAATGGATTGTGTTCTCCTTCGACAATCCTCCCTTCAAGAGTTAACTTTTGGGGTTGAGCTGGGACCAAGGATCATATCTTCAAATGGTATTGAATCCAAACCCATCAGTTCTTGGTACTGTGTTTCGTAGTGTTGGACCTCTGCATTATGTTATTCACGCTCCAGTTCCAAACATGGATATGTGGGGGAGTGTCAAGTTCCACATGAATTGAGGCAAAGGGTTGTGGTCTCCTTATATGATTTTGGACAATACTCGCTTCATGAGCTAGCTTTTGGGGTTGAGCTAGGCCCAATAGACATATCTTCATCGGGGCTGAGGTGTAGTTGTTGTTTTGTTGTATGATGTCTTGTCTCACATCAGTGAGCAGGGGAAGATAGGGACGAAGGGGTAATATTTAATAGAGAGGAGAGATGAAGATATAAGGATAGAGACGGATTCAAAAGTGAAGTTTACCCCAACTCTGGTAAAACTCAGATGGTGCAACTCCGTAAGGTATGCAGTACTGAGAATCAGCATTTAAAGTGACAGGTCTGAAATGACAAAAAATATACAAATTTTGGAGACAGCTCCCTATAGTTTATACAAACTAAAGAAAGATTAGGCAAACATTACACTTAGGGGTCGTTTGGTAGAGTGTATTAAAGAAAATAATGCATGCATTAGGTGTGTGTATTATTAGTACTTTGTTTGGTACACTCTTTTAGTCAAGCATTAGTTATACACTCTATTGTGTATTGAGCTATGCATTAGTAATACCACAAATTTTGATGCATTAGTAATACAAAGGATTTCAACACATGCATTAGCTTGATTAATGACATTACTACCCCTCAAATCCCTATTGAAAGTCAACATTTCTCAAGTTCTTTTCCACCGTATTATATTTTAGAAATTTAAAAACTTGCTCTCTGCCTCTCTTCTCTTACTACTTTGCCAAATTTTTCTCCTTTTTGTTTTTTCTCAATTCTTTTTTTCGTTTGTTCTCAGTTCCCTTATTTTTTTGTTTCCCAGTTCCTTTTTTTTTGTTTTTCCTCTTTTTTTATAATAACAATGCTCTATTCATTTTTGAAGCAATGCTACAGTCAATTACTTTCATTTTGAAAAAAAATGAGCAAGTGAAGTTTTAAAGATAAAAAACTTTGATGCAAAGAAAGTGTACAAAATTAAAATTAAAGTGTCAAGAGTATTTTTGTAAGCAAATTTTTTTGGTAAAAATTATATAAGACATGTTAATTCTAATACATTTAACCAAACAGTGTATAAGAACTAATGCAAGCATAACTAATACAAGCATTACTAGTACACTCTATTCAGCATTATTCTTATACACTCTACCAAACGACCCCTTACTGAGTTGATGGCACTAAAGACCTGATTTGTGGTTATAACTGAGATGTCTCTATAGCTTTATAATTTACATTTATCTTCCCCAAGGGGAAATGGTGTTTAGTGTCTTTTCAGCATTTTCTCCATGAAGTTCTATGCTAATATTCACATGCAAAGTAGTCTTGATATGCAATAGTTGGAAATTGTTTAAATTTAATTTTAACATTAATTGTCAAGTAAGCAGCACTCAGTTTCTACTTGCTAGCCTCGGTAATCATGACGAACTACAGGAGAAGAAAAAAGAAGTTGGAGGAAAGTGGAAAACCTTGCAAGTAATTAACATGATAACATGAAAAGCCCAAATCTACAGAATCATTATTTTGGCAAGGGTTTAAGTTCTATGATCTGATGCTACGGAGTATAAAATATACTTACACAATCAGGTCACACAGAAAAGGTAATTGTAGATAACTATATTTATTATAGTATTGATTGATAACCTAGAACAAAGAGTAACCTATTATAAAAGGTTTGTAGAAAAATCATTACACTATTGGTTTATATAGTTTAAGTTCTTTTGGTAAAGCGCAGTTACAAATTGCACTCCTGGAAAACAAGTCAGATGCTTAGCTGGAGATACAAAGGGGGGCAAAGGTAGATGTTTTTCAGAAAATAATAAAACACGTGTACAAAAAGTTTAACATTTGAAGATTAGGCATCGCGTGATATGGAAATATGTGACATTTTACAGTACCTTCTGATGGAACCTAATTAGTCAAGGAAGCCAAAAAAATTACTTGTGAGGTTTGCATTAAAGAGAGAACATAACTTTAAAGGACCCTAAAGTATTAAATACAACAGCAGAACCTTTTTAGGCTAATTTTAGAATTATTATGTTACTAATTTTGAAACAAGTACGAGTTAGTCTTCTTGGCAATGAACCACATAGCTATGAATTCACTAAAGCTTTAAGAAGGGCAGAAAAGAACGAAGTTCTATGACTGTGCTGAAGCTAGGTAAAGCCCTCAACAAATCAGAATATTAAGCACCGGGGACACTTGAGCAATGTACATGAGAGATGATAAAGAAGTGACACAACCAAGTATTCAGATGTAAATAACGTCAAGACTAACAATTAGAACTTTGAAGAACTCATACCTGACTAACATTCTTGATATGATAGAATCTATAAGTCTCTTTCCCCAGAGATCCAGGATTCATGGATTGCAAAAATTCTCCAAGATTTTCCCTACATCATCAAATGATCAAAAGTTATACAGTAAGAAGGTGAACCACATTTCGGCTGAGGTACTCCCTTCCATTTTCTTTTTGCTTTCCTTTTCAGGAGAAGATTTGTTCCTTCAAACGTGTTTGGTTGTACATTCACAAAGAAAGTACTTAGATTTGATAGCAAGTGTGACATATTTTTTATTTGAAATCAATGAATAACTTACTCCGGCCAAACATCGATAAAGTCAGTGCCAATACACTTATGTCATACTGGTTGAAAGGAGATTCTAAAATTTCATCAGCATATCCAAAAGTCTAGTAGTATAATGCCACAATGCTTAGTCTCACACCAGTAGAATAGAACACACGAAAACTTCAAAAGATCTTAAGGAAAATACTTGCTAACAAACAAGTCTATCAATAACTTGGGGAAACCATGAGTTCTTATTGTTAGAAATTTCGGAGAGGAAGAGAATTCTCAATCTCTCACATTCTCTTTTGAAGACGGTGAGGAAATAATTTTTTACTACACTCAACTTGCTTACATAAAATATCTATAATACCTAGGTATTTATAAGACTTTTCTAACATGTACCTAGTCTAACACATGTTTCTTAATTTAATCCTAGACTTTTATCTTTACTACAAAAATCATACATGCATCTTCATTAATTTCCTAATACATGAACTAAGTAAAATTCATGTACTTGAGATGAATCTAGTTTACTTTTTCAACACTCATGCACGGTGAAACATCTCAGTCCGGTGCTAAAATACTACTCCCACTGTTCCAATTTATGTAGCGGTGTTTGACTGGGCTGGTGTTATATATGCAAGGAGGCGGGCGAGGACGTGGGTCATCTTCTTCTTCATTGGGGTCTTACCATGAGGTTATGGTGGCATATATGTTTAGGTGGTTTGGTACTTCTTGGGCAATGCCAAAGAGTTGATGTGCAGTTGGAAGAGCGGGAGAAGGAGGAGAAGACGCAGGGCATGAAACGTGGTCCCACTCGCGTTAATGTGGGTTGTGTGGAGAGAGAGAAATAGGAAAGGTTTTGAGGGGTAGAGTCCAGCTTTTCTCAATTAAGAGTATCCTCTGATCCCTTATTTTCTTTTGGTGCACCCATAGAGTTCCCAATGGTATAGAAGATTGGGTGGAGTTTGCAGAGAATCATTTCTTTTTGTAGACTCTTTACCTTTTGTATACCCCTTGTATATGGCCAGATTTTTGGCCATGTTTATGAATAAAAATACGTTTACTTGATTAAATAAAAGACATTCTGTTTAGGACAGACAAAAAAGAAAAGTATGCCACATGAGTTGGAACGGAGGAAGTATTATAAACCAACAATGCAATAGCTTTTATACTTCACTAGTGAAATTTACCTTTACTCTCACCACTCACAAAAGTTGTCCAACTTGATCATATTTTCCAGATGTAAGTTCTTCACATTCATAGAACACCAGAATTTAACTAGATGTAAACACAAAACAAAAATGTATAAAACAGCGATCTTACTCTTTAATGTGGGTAACGCCGCGCTTGTAGTCACGAAGTAATGGACTAAGCTCTTTTAATTGAATTGACTTCGGCGAGGACTTTGACCAATGGTCGCGAAGTGCTTGTACAGCCTTCAGTGATCAAACAATTCTAGATTAGAAATTGCAAGGAATTTACTTATGGCATAATATATACTGACAAAGAAACTATAACCTCCTTATTACTGAGCGTTCCCTCTCCACTGAATTTAGATGCCAATTCTAATAATTCTGTATCTTCCAACTCATCTACAATTTTCTTCGCATTGGAATTGGAGATGGATACTGAAACTCCTATCCTTTTCTGCAACTCTGATACAGCATCTTCTTGCATCTGCCTCTCCTATCAATATTCAATAGTAAGAGAGAGTTAAACCAGTAGATGTTTTGTCCGTCATACAAGCAATATCAACACACTCATCTAAATATCTATCAAAGCATAATCAGAATAAAGAGGACCACGAGGTTGACAGATACAGCCATTGTAAAATTGGCACCCTCAACTACTGCCACCCACTAAATCATCCTCTCTCTCTCTCTCTCTCTCTCTCTCTCTGACATACATATACATACTCTCGGGGAAATCAACAGAATTTTGTTATTTAAAAAAAAAAACTGCACACACATGCATATAGATGGTATTGTCTGGCGATCACTTGGTTAGAGAAAATGCAGTGAAGCTTCCGAAAGTGGTCAAAGCTGAGGTGCCACAACTTCGAAGTTATCAGATTAATTCCGTGCAAAATCAAGTTGACCAATATCTGTTTATATTCTTCCCCAGATGAATAAGGTTGGATCTGTCATCCTCTAAATGTGGATATCTTTATTGTACCATAAACAACCATCTTGACTTTGTAACACTCCCCATAAAAGTTTTCGGACTCTCATTGCTTCACTCTAGTAAAATTGTTTGACACTTCATTTTTAATAAAACGCGTAAATGTTATTAATTATGAAAGAATGGATACATGGTTGGGAAGAAAATGTCCTATCCAAAACTAAGTAGATTAAATTTCTTTTCAAATTTGAAAAATCCCATCTGATCACCAATCCAAAAAACGAAAAAATACATCTGATAGTGGCATCCGGCTGCTCTGCAAGCCTTCCAGCACTAGTTCCCATCCCCATGCCAAACATACCATAATCCTGGAATATAAAGAACCGAAAAAGAAAAAATCACTCTCTACCACACCAACTCGACCTGTCTTTCTGATCAAAACTCCAACTCAGAGCCAAAGGGTAGAGTTCCATCACATTTTACCTTCTTTTTTCTAGAAAAAGGTCAAGTTTGACATCTCTCAAAGCTTTACACACATGATTATCAACTTCTTATGCCATTAAAAATCTCAAAAACTGGACGCATGAGTCCTTAGTGTGTCACTAAAGTATATTGAGATTACCCAAGAGGGTGGGTGAATGAGCATCTGCCTTGAGCGAGTGACCGTGCCAATTCATGTTGAAAGAATTGGTCTGATGGGCCCGGTTGTTGGCGCACTAGCACCTTCGAAGTGCAAGTGATTCAAATTTTCTAAGCAGGGATAAGCGGCTCTCTTTCATGGGTATCATTCAGTAATCACTGCTTAATGTTTAACTTTATGCATGGACTCCACGGGTGATCAATTCAGTCCATGAGTCAAATATGATATCCAACTCTTTGATACATCAACCAGCAGAGATGTTAAGGTCCAAATTCCAAATAACAGCGAAGAGGAACTAAATGTAATGTCATATTGTCCTAACATACACACATTTTAACACTTGAAGTGAGAGTGCAGTAATGAAAAATGAAACTTCAGGGCCCTATACCTTCTCCATACTTGTCATTGAAGCATCCTGGTTTTCATGGATGGACTTGGGCGGAGAAGCCGTTACGCGCTTAGCAATTGGATCATCTAAAGAGTCAGAAAAAAACATACGCAGAAGAGGTTAATTGAAAGAATGGAAGTGTTGTGTACACAACTCTAAGACAAAAGAACTTTCTTCACTTCTCCAAGACATGCATTAGCTCAGAGTTAGCATTATCTGTTGTCAAATTGTGTAACATTGTTAAACTGGTACAACTCTAGAACCATTTAAATGGGTGACAGTTGCTTAAATATAGGCTCTTTTCCTGACATGTTTTCATACATTACTGACAACTCAAACAGGGCTATGTGCAAATTCTAAGGAACATTTGGAAGTTGACAAGATAAAAACAAGCTTATCAATTTCCAATTGATCTGACAGAATTACATATCAACAGCATATATTCACGCAGGTAAGACATAAACAACAGAGGAAAAAATGCATGGAGAATAGAAATATGTTAAGGGAGTAATCACATTAAGTTGATGGAACAAAATGTTAGTGTAAGTATTTGGAAAAAGAAGAACTCCACGTAACAATGAGAGATTAGACAAATCGATGCACTTGAATGGGACTCAATACCTTCTGGAACTAACCACCACAGATCACCATAAGTTGATTTTCCATCGAACCCTCCAAACAACAAATATCGTGACCCAATTGAGGTCATTGAGTGGTATGCTCGTGCAACTGGCGGTTCATTAGTAGTTGGTAGGCGTTTCCACTGTACAGACACTGGAAACAGAAAAAGTTAGTACAAAATACTCTTGCCGACTATTTACAAAATCATGAATCGTTTTCAGGTCATTTGACTATGTGCCTCCATCTTATATAAAACCTAGACCAATAAATTGTAAAGAGATTTGTTAATCTGGTTAAATCTTCAAGGTTGCCAGATTACTTTTGTCTGTACAAGCTATAGAAATATACTAATGTAGATCAAGAGTATGATGGAATGAAAAGCCTATAAGATGAGAAGAAAACCAAAAGCTGTAATGTAGTAGAAGTTGCAAAGCCTATATCAGTATATGGAGCGGGATAGCAATTGCAGAAAGTATTGATCAACCATGCTTACCCCTGTCTAAAACAACACAATCATTGTAGTAAACATCATACCGACTCAACCAACCACCAGTTCCATGCCCTCCAAATAACAGGAGCTGCAGATAAAGTGTAGGTCAGAATGCTGTTTCCATAATCTTTTTTCTATTGCTGGAAGGAGGGAAAGGTTTGAGCGGCTAATCGGTGGACAATATCAAGTGGAAAGTGGAGATTATTACAATACCAAAAACATATAAAGTGGCATTGTAATAATCATTAAATAACCATACTTGCACACTCTAATGCAACAGAGATTGTATAGAGATTTAAATCCAACCTGGGGAAGTTCATCTAGAATTTCAACATAATTTACAACGATTATTACTACTGATATAGACACAACTTTGTATTTGCCAGTTTGGGCTTCAGGGAGTATTGAACACTCGAACTTGCATGCACTTACGCCCCGTAGGTGAAGAGATATGTACATATAACTCCGAATTTTATATGCAACAATATGCACAAACAACTCCAGAAATAAGTAACAAGATAGTGTATGGGGTAGTAGTTACAGAAGTTCGTATATTATTCACCAGCAATATTCTTTTAGAACTCTTCAAAGTGGAAAAAATTGCATCTATCACAAAAGATTTCAATCCGATATTTTTACTACCAGATGACACAGAGTGGGTTAAAGAAAAACTTAGGATCCTATCCCCAAGGAGGTATTATGTTCTAATGAAATTATACTCCCCGAGAAACCCAAAGGTATACCAGTAAAAATTGCACACATCAGAGAGGTGCTAATTATGTCTTCACTGCAAACAGATTTTCAAGGGTTTTGACAAGATAGATGATGTTAGATGTAAAACACTTCGCAGCAGATAAACATCAATACCCCAAGAACAGTGTTAACTCATTCTTATGTCCTTATATCAACTATTAAATTGTATGATTTTGCATAAAGTGATTTTCACCATGAAATGGACTTACATAGAGTCCTCCAGATGTAACTGTATGTCCGCAACGCGCTGTAGGAGCTTGACCTGGAATCTTCAGTTGGGTCCATCCAGGGCTTTCATTCTCTTCCTTCCAGAAAATCAGAAATATTGATATATTTAAGTGCTAAAACAGAATAGTCATAGAAGCTTCAAGGGAGAAGTCAAGAAGAAAGGAAGTGGAAAGATAAAAACATGTTAAACTAACCACGGGAGAAGATAGGGTACAAAATGCCATGTGCGATACATTGTATATAAATGTGTGTCAAAAGGATGTCAACTAACTATCGGAAAGCAGAAAATGAAATAGAAATTCAAGTTGTACTAACTAACATATTTCGTCAAGGGCAGCCAAACTCATATTTTCTGGGAAAATTTGTTCCTATTTCTGAAAGGCCGGATAAGCACAATCACATGAGCTATTAACTGAAAATGTGTAACATGGCATACCATTTTTCAAGAAGCAACATGATGAAGGTAAATCACATTTTCTCTTCAATACAAACCGGAAGGTGATTTCAAGAGAAAGGAAACATCACTAATTAAAAAAGAAGTCTACAGATTAAAACTGAAGCTTCAAGGCAAAAGTAAAAAGTACCTTCTTCAATTAGGCCCTTCAAAGCCCATAAGTCAGCCATGATTGGCCCTCCTCCTCCTACCCAAAAGTAAGTTAAATACATCAGTTCAAATATTCAGAATGGAAATCAAGTATCTGAACACATATAGATGAATGTACTGTACAACCAACTAAAGATATCAATGCCATCTTGGCCTACAAAAGGGAAAAAAGGAAGTAAAAACATCACTAACATATGTAACTGTGATAAACATACCTTCAAATACAAATAACTGAACAGTTAAGTTAGGATGTTTGTCAAAAAGAAAGAAATATTTGAAAGCAGAGTGTGGGTGCTTTTATGTCATCATTACAAGAGAACCATGCTTAAGATTAAGTTCACCGTACAAGTGGATGAGGACAACGTCCCTTGTTTGTTCAGTAAGATGAAGGATTTTCTCACTTTTTTTACCAAACAGACAAAACTAGAACCTTATTGCCGCGAAAAACAGAAGAAATCACCTATGTACTTGAACTACTGTTACCATCCACATACTTATAAAACTTTGCTACAGTTAGGTGACTTCAATGCCATCTTTTTTATGACTCAGAAAGTGTCCTAGGAAATTATCAAGTAGAAGGTGATGTGTGATCTTATCATGAAGTATCACGAGAGAGAGAGAGAGAGAGAGAAAGAGAGAGATTATTGTACTAAAGCACTTTGAACTTGTGTTTCAATATGATAGCTACAATGCTTGAGTTATAAGACAAAGAACTCGCCAATATTTCAAAGGACTTTCATATCCTGTATATAAGGAAATTTATCTGCGCTATTAACGCATTCATTAGTAGTGCAATATTGTGGTTACAAAAGGCTGTAGGTTCACTTAGGGGCTTCCAATTCTCAAGTAACTGAGACCCATCACGCCTTGGTGGCTTGTATAAATATTCCTGGCTATATCTATGATCTTTCTAGACCACTCCTCTGAGCATTGAATCATTTACTTTAGTTACATTTTAAGAGCTTCATTCCTACAGAATTAGTTTAGCATGTAGCATAGAGGTGCGAGAGTAAATCCTTAGCTTCATGTACCATACTAGGTGTCCATGAAATTATCCTTTATGCAATAAGTGAAACTAAATTTACTCAAGAAAGGTATTTATCGACATAAACTTTTTTAATCCAGAGTGTATAAAAGGGGAGGAAGGGAAGAAAGAATAAAGGTTTGTGCATGGTGTGTCCAGAAAAGACAGAGGTACTTGTGCAGTAAAAGGGGAAGGGTTGAACTTCAGATACAAAATTTTCATCCAGCTTTAGTTAGATTACCTTGTTCATATCTTTAGGGATCTTGTCCTTTCAACAAAATCCATTGTCAAATTATCTATTGCTCAATCTAATAAGTACAAGACATCAAGATCTTCAAAGCAACATAAAACCTTTACAATGTATGAAAATAGCTGAATAGCAAGTTACAGAGAGGAACATGATATTTCCAAGACAAAATAATCATGATTATTATCCATATTTACCTCTACCACCATAGACAAGCAATCTTTTCTCAACCATAGTAGCAGTATGGCCACATCTAGGCGGAGGTAAAGTTCCCAAAACAGATAGCTCCCTCCACTCGAGAGTCACTGTTCAAAATAATTCCACCTGTTACAGATAAATGGTTTTCTGACAGAGAAAAGGAGAATAAAATCCTAGAATTACAATCAAAGACAGTACTTGTGTCCAAGATATAGACATCTGACAACCACTTTTTACCATCCCAGCCACCAAACCTGCATGCATGTAAAGGTCAAACGATAATGAAAGACGGATAGGACATATAAGCACCGCCAAAAAGCAAGATGAAACCTTACATTACAATTTTACTGTTTCCAATGGCTGAAGCAGCTGCGAAATCCCTTGCAGAAGGTAAGTCACCAAAACTTGTCAGCTCTGACCATTGCCATATATCTAGCACCACAGAGAATATTAATCAAATCCGAAGTCTGATGAGAGGGAGAAAAATACTTTCTTCACATGGTGTATGCCTTAGAACGCCATACTAACGATGGATAACTCGAGGAGTAGGAGGAGTGGAGAATAGCTAGTTGGTGTTGTTTATGCAAAGCAAACAGTAATTTGTGAGGATGTGGATTATATACTGCTTCATTGCAGCTCTACTCAGAGTTATAGCATACCATACCACATAGACACTACTGAGAGCTGTGGAGGAAACTTTGGTGAACTGGAGGTTAAGGAAGACGGATGCTAGGAAGAAGGAGCTGTGGACGAGTCAATACTGTATGCATCTTTTGGCTGATTTCAAGGGAAATGAATTCTTCTGAAGGGGTGGAAAATCTATGTATGACTTAACTCCTTTTTGATCATTGGTATTTTTTTAGGGCAAAAGAGTTCTCCAATACTTTATAGATAGTTAGAAGCTTATTTTGGAGGTTTGATGTAAACCTGCACTGTTTAGTGATACAACTTGGTGTGCTATCAGTGAGATTATTTCGACTTATCAAAAACATCTGATGGTGAAAAGAGGAAACAAAAATAATCATGCATTTTCTTTACATAGCCATGGTAGAAAGCAAACTTTACCAGTATCCAGAACCCAAAAATCACCTAACCTGAAAAAGAGGAAAGATATCCAGTTTAACGCATTGAGAAGCCACAATAATATATAACATACGAATTACTTAGCATTTGCATACCTTCTACTGCCGGATCTCCCGCCAAAGATGAACATGTGACAGTCAATTGCGACAGCAACATGGAATGCTCGTGGGCTAGGACCAACTTGGCCATCAGAACCACTGCCCGTGCATTCTGGCTGAAACCACAATTTGTTTTCTGAAACATTAACGACATTTGAATTTAGAATATAAAAACAACTGACCTTGATCCAATGCACAGAAAACATATTGGTTTCCAGAAACTGAATTTGGCAATGTCACCAGAGGAAATATCAATCAAAGAGGTCTCAATCCCACACTGGCTGGGATTGGCCATTTGAATATCCTACACATCTGTTCCGCTCCATTCACGTATATTTCAATAGTTTATCTTAGAAAGAAATATTTGTCGTCCAGTAAAACTATAGGTTCTCTAAAACTTAAAATTATTCCTACACTGAAATACAAATCTCTAGCCAAACTAACTAAAGGTTCTCCAAGTTTCACACTTATTCTAACATGACAAACAAATTTCTAATCAAACTAATTAGACGTTCTCTAGATCTCACACTTATTCACAATGAAATACAAATCTCTAATCAAACTAAGTAAAGGTTTCCGAAATCTCTGTAAAAGATTGAAACTTGAGACCTACTTAACCAGCTTTCGAGACTGGGTGACTAAGGTTGCACCCAGCATAATCCAGAAATAGAAATGAAGAGATTCCACAGTTCTGTTGTCACTGTGCAGTGAAGAAATAGGTGACTGGTATAGTCCAGGTTTTGCTGACACAGGTAGCGTCAATTTACCAACGGAATGTTCCTTTTGTCAAAGTTATCTTGAGTCAACAAGCGTCTCTTAAAACTGTCCAGGCAGAGCAAATCACCTTCAAAGGGAGTTACTCCTCCATATTTGTTTCCAAGTCCCGTTATCAATAGTTCCATTTTGAGAACATAGGTGGTCGTTGCCAGCTTTAACTGTGTATAGACCCTTACTAGAGCTGCACCATGAAATTCTGTCTTGCTATGATTCTGTTATGTTGCTACTTCCAATTGAAGCTATAAGGTCTATAAGGTCATTATACTCCCAGTCTTGTAGGTTCCTTCTAAAGGTGAGGTTCCATGCATTCCTCTCCTTGTTTTCAGCTAGTGGAATCCTGATTGCCGGCATCATAGCTAGTGCATATAAGTCATTCAGTGAATTATTTTCCATCCATTTTTCCTTCCAAAACTTCACATGAGTTCCATTCCCAACCTTGTAATAGATATTCTGAAAGAATTCACTCCTGCAGCTAGAGATATGTTTCCATAAGCTAGTGTCATGGCCTGATGAAACCCTTTTGGTGAACCAGTTGTTCTGAGCCTCTACTTGGCAGTGGTGACCTTCTTCCATTAGCCAAGTTACACTTGCCCAAATCTCCACCGCCATTTGAATAACATGCTTTTGTTGTGGAGCTTAAGGTTCCTTATACCTAAGCCACCTTGTGATTTAGGTTGAGTAACTCTGTTCCGTCTCACCAAGTAAAAATTGTGCTTCTGGTTGTTTTCTTCCCACAGGAATGACCTAATTTTGTCAAGCTTAAGGACTGAGTAACGTACTGGGAAGAAGGTCATTCAATATGTTAGAATGTTGTCCAGTACACTATTGATCAGTGTCAGTCTACCACCCATGGATAAGTACTGCATTTGCCAAGTGGCAAGTCTCTTCTCAAATTTCTCAATGATGGCATTCCAGATTCCGGTTGATTTGAACTTTGCTCCCAGTGGCAGACCCAGGTAAGTAGTGGAAAATGAGCCAATGCTACAACTGAGGGTCCCTGCTAGTTCTTCTAAGTTTGGAACCTCACTGACGAAATCTCACACTTACTCAAACACTGAAATGCAAATTCTTAAGGAAATTAACTATAGGTTCTCTAAATGTTGCTCATTCCAATACTGACATGCAAATGTTAATCAAACCGAAAAGACTCCCAACAAATACAGAATCCAATTTTCCTCAAAATGGCATGTTTAAAATACTAAGTTTGACTCAAATAAAGAGAGAATTAAACACTAGTTGATGTCTTTTGAGTCTATTTAGTTGGTGCAATCTATCCCCTATAAATACCCCTGATAATCTTTTCGATTTTGTTAGCTCCCTGGTCCTAGCATAGTCTGTAATGTGTTGGAGCTAACACATTCTCTTTTGTACTCATTACATTCTGTACTCTTTGCACTGATGCCATCAATGAAACTACGTACCTCATCAGAAAGTTCTCCGGAATCTCACACTTACTCCGACACTGAAATGCATGTTAATCAAACTGAAAAGACTCCCAACAAATACAGAATCCAACTTTGCTCAAAATGGCATGTTTAAAATACTAAGTTTGACTCAAGTAACGAGAGAATTAGACACTAGTTGATGTCTTTTGAGTCTATTTAGTTGGTACAATCTATCCCCTATAAATACCCCTGATAATCTTTTCGATTTTGTTAGCTCCCTGGTCCTAGCATAGTATGTAATGTATTGGAGATAACACATTCTCTTTTGTACTCGTATGAAACTACTTACTTAATAAAAAGGTTTCCGGAATCTCACACTTACTCCGACACTAAAATGCAAATTCTTAAGGAAAACTAACTATAGGTCCTCTAAGTGTCACTTAATTGCAATACTGACATACAAATGTTAATCAAAATTGAAAAGGTTCCCAACAAATACGGAACCTAATTTTGCTCAAAATAACAACATACCCAGTGTAATCCCACAAGTCAGGTAGGGTGGTGCGTACGCAACCTTACCCCTACCTTGTGAAGGTAGAGCGGTTATTTCGGATAGACCCTCGACTCAAGTAAACAACAACAACAACAAACATACCTAGTATAGTGCCACAAGTGGAGTCGAGAGATGGTAGAGCGTAACCAGACCTTACCGCTACCTTGGGAGGTAGAGAGGTTGTTTCCGATAGACCCTTGGCTCAAAGGAAAAATAAATAGCGGAGGGGAGGAAGCCATAGTAAAATACTATAGAAAGCAAGACAAAACATTCTGAAAAAAGGACCAGTAACTACAACAAAATAATACGATACTCCAAGTACATAAAACTACAGGAGTAATCCTGCGGCAATCGGCTCAAGTAAAGCATATCAAAAAATAAATGCGTAAAGCAAATACAATAGTGAAGAAGCACCGAAGAAGAGAACAATAGCAACAACAAATAATACAATAATTGGGTCATCAAAAAAAATAATACAATAACTGAAGCAAAGTAAACAACATGTAAATCTAAAATCAAAGAATAACATGCTTTTAAATACTAATTTTGACTCAAGTAAAGAGCGAATTAAACATTACTCCCTCCATTTTAATTTGTTTGTCCTATTTTCCTTTTTAATCCAATTCAAAAAGAATACTTCTTTCCTATTTTTGATAACTCTTTAATTCTAATTTTACACCTGACATATTTAATACCACAAAATTAAAGAGCATTTTGTACATTCTACTTGACTTTAATTTAAAACTACATGATTCAAAAGTTTACCTACTTTCTTAAACTTACAACAACAATAGCATACCCAGTGTAATCTCACAATTGGGTTCTGAAGAGGGTAGTGTGTACGCAAACCTTACCCTATCTTGAAAAGTAGATAACCACTTTCATAAACCCTGTGCCAAGTCAAAACCAGGAAAAAAAAATTGAAATGTCTTTCCTACTTTCTTAAACTTCCCAACAACAACATCATACCCATAGTAATCCCACAAATGGGGTCTGGGGAGGGTAGTGTATACGCACACTTTATCCCTACAAAACACTTTCTTAAACTCGGTGCCAAGTCAAAACCAGACAAATAAATTGGAACAGAGGAAGTAGTTGATTAGGAGAGGATCACATACCAATGTCATAAACAGTGATGTCACTAAGGAACTTCTTGTCAATTAATCCTCCGAACACCACAACTTTCGATTTCCCAATGTTAACAGCAGTGTGTCCACTGATAATTAGTAACAAAATCATCCGATTCAGCTTCAAATCCAAATAATCCAAAAATTGAATTAAAAAAAGAAAAAATCCATTATACCTTCGAGGTTGTGGAACAGTTCCGGCGAAATCTGACGGAGATGATCGAACCCAGTAATGCATTTTCGCTTCTTCTTCTTTTTTCTGTTAACTTCAATCACCTGAAATTCATATGAGCTGAAAATGTAAATGGAGTTGTTCTCACTGGATCCGAACCCGAACCCGAACCCGAACCCGACTTTGATTTGCTGATCGGGGCAAGTGCAAGATACCCTATTGTGGACTCGTATCTAAGTTCATGAATTTTTGTTAACTTGGGTTAATGTTAAGATCATTCACTGGTGTGACATTTGAGCCGTTTTAATTCATGGCGTAAAATGTGACATTTCAAGTAGCTTTTAGATCGAGCATCAAATGAATTTTCTCTCAAGCTATGGCAAATTTTGGTGATGGACTCAATAGTAATTCATTATTTACTGTGTTGCTTAATTGTTTAATCAACTTGGATAATATTTGATAAAAATTTGATATGTTAATAACGTCTTGGTTAAAAGAAATTTGATATTGGTTATTTTAAGGAATTTCAGTATATACCTGAAAATTGATTCTTTTTTATATTCTTTTACCTTAGAAGTCAATTCTTATCTTATACGGTACCTAATTGTGAAATCGTAACTACTTAAAGCTGAAAATAAACCAAATTAACATAAATGGAATGTCAATTTATGTTCAAAATTGAATCGAAAAAAATATTATTGATTTATCGGTAATGAATTATTAGTTTAATGGTATTGATTTTATTTTTTATCGGGTTATCAATTTCATAACGGTTTAGGATTTTTTTTAACGGGTTAACTGATAACCCGATAATAGCTGAGGATAAATCTTGTAAGTTCATTATATTTTACTACTCAGATTTTATCCAAATAATACAAAATTAATTTGTTCCTCTGTATTAAATGTTAAGCTTGTTATTTTCTACGTGCAATTAATCTTCCTAATATGGTGTACAATGTGTTATTAATACTTATTCTAAACTGATAGATCATATTCAATTTAATAAAACTTGATTTTCAGGCGCAAACTACTTGATAATTATTAGAATACCCTATTAGATTTCGTTTATCACATTATTTGTAAGTGATTTTCAATGAAGAAAATTTTTCTTGTGTAATCTTAATGGTTAATTTGATAACCGAGCCGATAACGATCAATAACCAATATCTTAACAGTTTTTAACGATTTAACAGGTCTATAAATTGATAATCGATAAGTTAAATCGATAACCTTCATACGACACCGACCGATACGCAACCCTAATCTATAGAATAATTTTTTGGACATTTTTTTTAATAATGATAATAAAAATACGGGTAGGCTTTCAATAACACTATAAGGGGTTGTTTGGTGTGAGGTATAAGATATAATAGTCTCGATAAAAAATACAGGATTATTTTATCATGTGTTTGATTAGAGGTATTAATTAGTCTCGAGATTATTTATCCACTATTTATATCATAGTGATGGGATAAGTTATCTCATCATATATTGGGATAATTAATCCTGAAATTAATTATCTCGGGATAACTTATTCCCAACCAAACTAGTTCAAGGGATTGTTTGGCTGGGAACAAGTTATCCCAGAATTAGTTATTCCACCATGTATATGAGATAACTTATCCTATCATTATGGTATAAATGATGTAATAAATAATCCTGAGACTTAACTAATATCTCCAATCAAACATAAAATAAAATAATTATGTATGTATTTTATCTCGAAATTATTATACCTTGCATCAAACCAAACAACTCCTAACCAAAAAAAAAAAAAAAGAGAGAAGGAAAGGAAAAGGAGGAATAGAATTTCAATTTTAAGAGGCACAAAGTGTGTGAGTGAGAATTCCCTTAAAACCGCTAAACAAATTCTCTGCATTTTTAGCAGTTGATACACACAACAACTTCAACTAAATCGTTCATGGCGGTTATCGTTTTTTCACTAACCAAAATCTTCAATGTTGCTCTTCCTTCTTCCTTCTTCCTTCCTTCTTCGTGCATGAAGTAGTGAAGAGTAAATGAAAGTAGTAGTAGTAGGGTTAGGGCTTTGAATAAACAAACACGCTAGTTTTCTATTTCCAGTGATTAAATTTGAGAAATGATGCTGCATGGTGGAGAAATTTTGCTATAAGAACGGAAATGTCTTGAGATTTGGATGGTTAATGTTTGATTCTGGAGTGATTTTGTAGATTTTTTGTTTGTAGTTGTGGTACTGAAGTGATATTTTGTGGATACGGTCACTGTTACTTTCTATTTCCGGTGATTAAAGTTGAAAAAAGGGGAAAGAAATGAAGGGATAATGCTGATGATAGAGAAATTTTCCGTACGGGCGTATATTGGTTTGGGTGTTTAGTGTTTGATTCTGGAGTGATTTTGTAGATTTTTTTGTTTGTAGTTGTGGGATTGAAGTGTTATTTTGTTGATACGGTCACTGTTTACTTTCTATTTCCGGTTATTAGAGTTGAAAAAAAGGGAAAAGAAAGGAAGGGATGATGCTGATGTTATAGAAATTTTCAATACGAACAGATATCGATTTGGGTGGTTAATCTTTGATTCAGGGAGTGATTTTGTAGAAATTTTGTGTATCCGATCACTGTTCCTTTGCTTCTTTATTCGTGTACTAACTGGAGAAAACTTGGGGTGAGTCGTTTACGGTAGTACTGAAGGAACTGTTCCTTTGCCCCTTTATTTGTGCACTAACTGGAGAGCATTTGGGTTGAGTCAGTTTACGGTACTACTGAAGGAAAAAGAAGAAGAAGAAATGAGGTCGGTGGAGCCTGATGCTAATGCAGCGCGAGCTTATAGGGATGAGAGATTAAGAGTGCATGGAGTTGAATTGGATTCTGATCGTTGCTTTATGCCTGATAGTGTAATGGAACAGTCTGCGCGTAGGCAGAGGAGTTTGAGCCCTCGGAGAGCGGAAGGGACCCGTCGTGTTAATTGGCAGAGGAGGGAGGTAATGGAAAGAGATCAAGATTTTTGTAATAGTGGTGATATAAGGGAACCCCAGATGAGGAGGAGTGGTTTAATGGAAAGAGATCAAGATTTTAGTAATAGAGGTGATATAAGGGAACCCCAGATGAGGAGGAGTGGGTTGATGGAAAGAGATCAAGATTTTAGTGATAGAGGTGATATAAGGGAACCCCAGATGAGGAGGAGTGGGTTGATGGATAGAGATCAAGATTTTAGTGATAGAGGTGATATAAGGGAACCCCAGATGAGGAGGAGTGGGTTGATGGATAGAGATCAAGATTTTTATGATAGTGGTGATATAAGGAAAACCCAGTTGAGGAGGAGCGGGTTAGTGGATAGAGATGAAGATTTTAGTTTTAGAGGTGATCCAGTGCAGCCTCAGTTGAAGTTGAAGTCGCCTGATTATCGACAAGTGCATGAAAAGCCTCCACATCATCAGGCTTCTTTGATTAGGGATGAGATAGAGAGAAGATATGAGAGTGCTTATGAGAAAAGATATGGAGCTGCACACACTGGTGTGAATTATGGTTATGAATATGACAGTGCTAGAAGTGTTCAAGGCCATAATGAGAATAAACTGAGAGGTGGTGTGCATCATTATGGGTCAGACAGACACAAACTGTTGGTTTTGGAAGATGGGTCAAGCCGAGGAGCTCATACTTTGCCCTTTGATTCTCTATCTTCCTCAAAGTATGTGGAGACTGCAAGGAGTCCTTTATCAGTCCATGTGCAACCCCGGCAGATTAGGCTTAGGGATGAGGTTGCTCGTTATCCTGATCCTTTCCTTCTAGATAAATTGTCGGCAATCGAAATGCTTGAAAGAGAGGAAAGATCTAGGTTTCATCCCAAGGATGTTTCGCTCTACATGGAGTCAGCGTCCCGGTCTAAGGATCTTGCTGCCTCCTCTCAGTATAAGGAATGTTTGACCACATCCGCTGGAACCTCTAGGATGAATTGTGCCCCTATGATTCAAGATGATATGCATTTGCTTGGGGATATTCATTTAAGGAGCTCCACAAAGCTTAGACAACCATTATATCTCAATGAATATGGTGAAAATCACAGTTATAATACCCTGGAAGATTATGCAGCTGGGCATAAGGAACTGACAAGCTACCAGTATGATAAAGTTAGTTCTCCTAGAGGTGACAATATGGATTATGTATATCCTAGAGGGAGACCAAGAGATACTAGTGGTTATGGTCATTCATATGAAAGGACTACTTTGCTTGAACAAGCAGTGGTTGACACAAGGCATGCTCGGGCACAAATTCTTTTGGAACCCCATAGAGAGAATATTAGTGACAATGAGTTTCCTCGAAGAGATGTCATCAACAGCAGTTCATGGGATCACCATTCTTTGAACAAACAACCAGCTTCAATGAGCTTTTTTGATGGCAGATCATTAGTGAGATCAAGCCAAGGTCAGTTTTATGTGGATTCTGATGATACTAATGTTGATACGCAGAGAGAATCAGACATAGAAAATTTGGATGTTCCTTGTCATGAAGAGATTCCTCTAAGGCGACTGGATTACCATAGCAGCAAGGATGAACATTTTAATTCCTATGCTGAGAGGCGGAGGAGATCACCGCGGCTTGAACATGAAATGGAAATGCTTGGAGATAGGGTTCGAATAAAGAAGATTGAATCGGGTGTAATTGGATGTGATGGTCATCCAATAAGGTCAGAGAAGAGGAAACACATTTTAGATGAAGAAAAGATGGGGCACAATTCTGGACGGATTCTGTTCAGTGAATGGAAGAAAAACATTAACAGAGCTCAAGATATTGATTGTAGGAACAAGGTGTGGGATGATCAAGATGCTATTGGCTTACTGTCTCCGGAGAACTTTGAGGATGACAGGTGGTTTGGAAAGGCAGAAAGGACTTACAGCGGGGACCTTTACGGTAGAGTTGCTGCCACTGATGGCTTATCGTCATATCGTGGTTCAATTAATCAGGGGCAAAGGCACCTTATTAGACCATATAATCCGGGTAAAAAGCAAAAGGTGCATGAGAATCTCAGTTCACTGAGACAGTATGTTTCACTTCAATGTAACAAGAAACATCATCTTACAAAAAATGTTTGGATAAGAGGGAAAGATGATAAACAAACAGAAGCATCTGACCACGTGGTTAAAGAATTAAAGGATCAGGTAGCTTGTGCAACATCTGAGTTGCCTGAAAACTCAATTGAATTTAAGCAACTGGTACATAATTTCTTCCTATCTTACACCAAAAAGTTGAATGAGACTGTTGCAACTCAGAAAAGATACAAGGAGCAAGGCAGGGCTGGTGGCTTATACTGCATTGTTTGTGCCAAGAGGTCTGTCTCCTTTTTTGTGTTTGAATGTTAACCATATAGCATGTTAGTTACATATTATGCGCTGCCACTTGGATGCTTCAAAATATCACGTTTTCTGAATTTCTTCTGGACTTCCTATTCTTTGACTAGCTTATAGTTGCTTCTCTGAAATAGTACTGCATGCAGAATCAAGTATGGTTGTAGTTGGACCATTGTGTGGCATTCACACTCTTATCAAGAATACAGCTACATCTGGTCATTTAGGTCGTACAAGAATAACGTGCCATAAGTTTATTTTGAATTCTCCTGATTGTTTTTGTTATCTTTTTGTAACTTATTTGGATTTCTGTTAAAGAACATTGATACTTATGACATGGGTCCAAAATAGGAAATATTCATGTTGTGCCTGCCAATTATTGAGTTCTTGTTATGAAGAATTCATAAGATATTGTTTGAGCAGATGAATTGTGGTAATATCCCAGCAGAACTATAACTTTTTTACACATATTCTGTAAGTCATATGAGGATGATTAAATCGTAGTTGCTTCAACCCATTTCTATGCATTGGTCAATTTAGTATCATTTGATAAGGAACTCAGTATCGAATTCTTGAAAGCCTGCCTTTCCTCTCTCAATTTTCTTTGAACTGATCAGGGTTACATGAAGGTTCATTAAGGATGTGGTTCTTAATGATCAAGAACCTTTACTTAGAAAAAAATGAGTAGAGCTCGAAATGATTGGCTGGAAATAAGTTAGTTCTCCTGGAAACTGATTAGAAAATAGAAAACATCTATTAGTTGGGTACGCTGGTCATAAAATAGAAAGTACAACAACAACATACCCAGTGTATTTCTGAAGCTATTTGCTTCTTGAACTTCAACTATAAACTTTGTTCTACTTTGGAGTGGTTGCAGTTAAAGGGGTTTAGGAAATCGATTCATCCCCTTTTGTTTTTCATGTTGGAGAAAGGGAACAAATGATCTATTTGCTGTTCTAGAATACTTTGGAGATGAAATCTTTTACTTGAATAAAAAAAAAAAAAATTACTTTGGAGATAAAAATTGTGTATAAATGCTCACTTGTTTCTTTGTCAAAGATATAAATGTGTTGCTGATTAAAAGATAAAGTTATAGTGGCAGCAGGAAGACTGAAGCAGATTTAGTTAAAAAAAATTCTTCTGGAGAGAGGGGCAAATTTCATTGAAGTAGTAGGAGGTAGTTTTTAGTTCTAATTGTGGCCAAATTTTTCTGGACATGATCTGTGCTCCTTGTGATGTTCCACCATCTTAATAAGCAGCTGAATACATTGTTCTCTGAAAGAGGAATCTGCAGATTCTATTAAGAAATAGAAACATACAAGCAAGGTCACATAAAAAAGTACAAGGTTATGGAGATACTGTGCCGCCAAGGTACAATGAAGGAAAAGAAAAACAAGCATTGTAGGAAATAGCAATAGAGTAAAAAAAATGCTGGATATAGTTATAAGCCTCTGAAGGTGTGCTTTCTGAGGAGATGGTTATTTTAAAGCTGAACTTGTGTTGGTTAGAACATGCCCTGTAGTCCTCAATATATGACTCCCATCTCAGTTTGACTTGGTAATGTTGGTATCGTCTAGTCAAGCTAAGGAAGCTAACTAGCTAAGGATGCTTGATACCCTGTTATCCTCTTGACTTTTGAATGTTTCTTTTCTGTGCTGGAGTGGTGTTGATTTCACTTTCTGTTTCTACTTTACATGGACAGTTTTGCATGGCCCAACTAGTTATCTAAATTTGTATCTTGTATATTTTGCCATGTACTAGTTTTATCGTTGCAACTGCTAAATAATTTTACTTTTTCAGTCAATTGAAAGAGTTCAAAGATACTCGATCCTTGGCAACACATTGTTTTATGTCGCAAAAGGTGGGGTTGAAAGCAAAACACTTGGGTCTTCACAAGGCAATATGTGTCCTAATGGGGTGGAACAGTGATGCACCCCCTGTTGGCAAATTATGGGTTCCAGTGGCTATTCCTGCCGCTAATGCTTTAGCCCAGAAAGAAGATCTTATTCTCTGGCCACCAGTTGTTGTTATACATAACTGCTCTGGATTGGTAACTGGCCTAGATTGGCAAAAAGTTACTACTGAAGCTGTTGAGAACTTTCTAAGAGGTGCGTGTGTTGTACACCTTTTTGGTTATCTGATTTTGACTTCTGTCCTTGGGAGGGGGATGTTATTATGAGGAGAAAGATGACTGCCCTGCTTCCATCTACTGTCAGTAGCAATTCATAAACATATCCTGCAGATAGGAAGTTTCTTTGCATTTGTTTTCTTAGAGTGCTTACCTCTTTGTCTCGTTGTAATTGATGACAATATTCTTTTCTTCTCTGTAAATCTTCAATTGCAGGTAAAGGTTTTAGTGGTGGTAGAATGAAGGTTTGTTTGGGGAAGCCTGGTAATGGCAGTGTCTTACTGGTGAAGTTCTTGGGCACTATTCCTGGCATTCAGGATGCAGAAAAGCTTCATAACTATTTCATGGAAGAAGAGCGTGGAAGAAAAGACTTTGGAGTAGTAACTTCTATCAAAGGCAAAGGCATCGACAACAGAAATGTTAAGGGGGATAAAGTTGAGGAAATTTTGCTCTATGGTTACATGGGAATAGCTGAAGACTTGGATAAAGTTGATTTTGACACCAAGAGGAGAAGTTCAATCAAGAGCAAAAAGGAGATTCGTGATTTTGTAGATGCTCCTGTCAAATCTGTAGAGGAAGATTAAGGTGTTAAAATTTTCATTGCAGCTGGGGAGAACCCCACGAGCCGTCATCTTTTCAGAACATAGAAAAGAATCACAGAAGAAAGGGGAAAAAAAAAGAGAAAGCAATGTAGATAGTAGGACAAAAGAAAGGTACAGAGAAAAACTGAAGGATTGTGAATTGGGTAGAACTCAGTTCATATCCACAGCTTTGTATCAAACTTTTAAACCTCTCTTTTTGCGCTGTTATTGGCTGTTCTTTTGCTACATTAGTGCTGTAGATTGCCTTTATAAACTTTTGGTGTAAATCAAGCACATAACATTTAGGGGGTAATGGCCAAGCTTCTTATTGCTTAATGATTGCATGATTGGGTTGTATTTTGTCAGTTACCTCTTTCACTATTCTCTGTGCTTGTGTTGATTAACATCTGTAAACAATCTTGAACTAGTCTTCTATATATTGACCTTAGTATGACAGAAAAGTAGAGGAGAGTAAGGGTGTGTTTGGTATTGAGGAGAGTAATTCTTTAGTTTTCTGTTTGGTCAAAATGTTTGGAGAACATTTTCCGTAAGCGGCATCCCACACTTATTTATTGTCTCCTCTCCACACTCCAAACGCAGCCCACCCTCACCCCCATAGCCTCCACCCCCACCCTCGTAGTGTTCACTTAGATTATATGTAAATGTTTTTGAGACAATATTTTCTGCTTATTTATCAAACACCAGAAAATCAAATACTCCCTTCGTTCCAATATATGTGGCATCGTTTGCCTGGGCACAAATAAGGGAAGTCTATGTTATGTTTTCCTTATTAAAGTCACTTTAATGCTTACCTTAGTTGACTTTTCTTCACAATAAAGTGTTAAGTGAGACCCAATAAGGGTAAAATGGGAATGGTGTCATTAAATAGTTGTCTAATAAGTAAAGATGATATTCTTTTTGAGACGGACTAAAAAGGAAATGGTACCACATAAATTGGACAGAGGGAGTAAGAAGAAAAAGGGATGCAATACCAGTACTTGTTGATCTAACGTTATTTTATTTCATATAAGAAACATGAATAGATACAAATTTGGAAGAATGAAACTTTACAATTCTGGAGAACAAAAACAAGATGATAAATGCTACTAAACATTATTTCCCTTGAATTATCCTTAAAGAAAGTGATGAAGAAAACAACAATAAGCATGTTGTGTATTTTCTTGGCTTTATCTCTTTTGGAAGTTTAGGACTCTGATGGCATAGACAAAGACAAAGAAGAAGAGAAGCACCCAAGCAAGATGAGCAGCAGCAACTGCTCCAAGAAAGTCAAAATCATAATCCAAGTATAGTTTGAGGTAATCTTTCAGTTGAATATAAGCAGGAGTGCCATCATGGCTAGGAACATGAACAAGTTCTGTTTTGTCTCCCAATTGAGATGTAATGAGACCATATATTGTCCATGCAACTGGTGAACCCCAGTAGTACCATCTCCACCATATTGGGATTTGCTGCAATATACATGTACAGCCCGTTCGAGTTAGCTGATAAGCATCAAGTGCTGAAAAACACTTTTAGGTGCTGAAACTGATCTCATAAACAAGCAGTTATATGTCTGGATAGAAGTGTTGAAGTATGTTCGGTAAAAATGTGTTGATAAGCACTTCTCTGTAAAAATGACTGAAATGCCCTTAAAGATATTTACAATAGTGGATAAATTTGAAGTATTTTTACGTAAAAAGGAGACGAATGACGAAATAGAACAGAGAGATAATTAAGTTATGTTTTACGAAGAGTATTTTAGAGATCACGAAAAATATTTGGATTAAATCGTAAAAGGTTTGGTCAAACCAAAACTGCTTATAAGCTGTAAAACTATAAGTTGGGAATGACCAACTTATGACTTTTGGCTTGTAAGCACTTTTAGCCTTTTTACCAAACGCGTAGATAAGTCAAAAAGTGCTTATAAGGTAGTTTGTCCGGCTTATAAGCTTAGCCAAACACCTTCATAGTATAAAGATGTCATAAACATTATATTTAGTTTGTGAAAAGAATAATAATTGTGGGATATCAAGATTCCCTTACCATCCTAGGAATGAGGAAACCAGAGAAGAGGTTCCAAAAGCTGAGGAAGAAAGACATGACAATTGCTGCTATTTGGTAATTTGGTGTAAGGGCTACAAGCATCATTCCATAGAGTGTGAAGTAGACGAAGCACATGAACACGTAGTAGTAGAACCACAAGAACTTGCCAGCTTGCCACTCGAATCCAATCGTCGAGTAAAGGATTAGGCTGTACAGGAATGTTTGGATCCCCACATAGATTGTTTCCACAGTCACCTGTCAATGAACAAACAATAAGCTCGATTTGTTGACATAATCGATGCTTTTACAATCCATTCAAACTAGATGTTCACTTCATGTACCTGAGCAAAAGCATATGGCAAGGCTGAAAACATCCCTGCTGCTCTTTCGCGATAGAAGACTGTTCTCTCGATAGCTACAACAGATTGTACAGCAGAAGTATTTGTTCCTCCAAGAAATAGAACAGCAGCATACATTGCTCCCATAAGATTTGAAAGGTCCTGCTGTTTTTCGCTGATAGAAAGAATAGTTCGTTTAAGATTATATCCACTTCAAGGGCGGAAATAAATTGAAGCTCAGTATTCAAGTTTTAGGAGAATGACTCACAATTTTCCTCCTTTGTCCCAGAAAATGACGCCAAATATAATTCCAATGACCGTTGTCATGAAAAATCTGATGACATTGTACTGTGGATTCCTCCAATAAGACCAATGTTGTTTCCAGAAACATGTCTTGAATTGAGTCAATAGAGGCTGAGAGTACTTAGTAGGGAAGTACAGGTTCTTAGACCCTGGTGCTGGAGTACTTAACTCCTTATTTAGTTCTTCATTTCTCCTGCAAATTCGAAGAGTTCACGAGAAATTTAGTATGATCGAAACATAGATGTAGGGAATAGAACGACGAGTAATGGTAATTGATCAGTTTGATTGTTTCTCGTACCTATATAGATCAGACTTGGTATAAATTTCTGCAAAGTTTATGCCGAACTGAGTCTCAACGGATGCAGCACTGACCTCAAGCATCCAAGTAGCAGGATTATATCCATCTTTGATCTTGTTAACCCCAGGAACAGACTGAAACATAAAAGATCATTTGCATGATTCTAGAGGACTTATAATAGAATGGTAACTATTGTACAAAATGTATAATCATCTTACTTCAAAATACTCTGTCAAGTATTGAGAATTGCGACCGAGGGGTCCAGCATAAACGACTTGTCCTCCTCTCTTCATCAAGAATAACTGCATGGATAATGGCATTGTAGTCGTGATAAATCCAAGTTCAAGTGGTAGATGTTGGACTAGATTCAAGAAATTAGTACCTCATCGAATGATTCAAATATGTCGATACTTGGTTGATGAATTGTGCAAACTACAGTTCTCCCGGTGTCCACAGTGTTCCTTACAGCTCTCATGACAATTGCAGCAGCTCGAGCATCCAGACCGGATGTAGGTTCATCCATGAAGATGATGGAAGGATTAGCAACCAACTCCACGGCTATTGTAAGCCGCTTTCTTTGTTCAGTTGATAATCCATCAACTCCTGGAAGGCCAACTAGAGAGTCTCTCAATAATGTAAGCTCAACCAGCTCCATCACTTCATCCACAAACATCTGAACAAAAAAAGAGAACGGCTCAATGCTTGCTCAGTGGACGAAAGAAAAATCTTGCAGACAAAATAAGAGGAGAATGCTATACCATTCGAGTTTCCTTGTTGACATCTGAAGCTAGACGCAACCATGCTGAGTATAGAAGAGACTCATAAACAGTGACATGTGGAGAATGAATGTCATTTTGTTCACAGTAGCCACTAACTCGAGCGAATGTCTCTTGGATCTTTGGATAGCCAGAAACACAGATATTCCCTTCAATGTATCCACCAGTTTTTCTTCCAGCTAAAACATCCATCAAAGTAGTCTTTCCAGCACCGCTCACACCCATTAATGCTGTTAGCACACCTGGTCTAAAAGTACCACTCACTTCTCGTAGAAGCTGGAGTCTCGTATCTTCAATTCCTTGACTCTTCATTTCCTGATTCGGAGATCATTCATGACCAGTAAGGAATTTTGATTATATACAGGCAATATTGGATGCAGGATTTATCAAAGAAGGGGCCAAACAAAACTATTATAGTAAGCTATTAGAAGTAGAGAAAAGAACTTACAGCAGGCATATCAACATAGTAATTCACAAGCTCAAATGAAAGGGACAAAGGCTGGAAGGGCAGCACCATGCCCTTTTTGTTGGCTGCGCCATTCGAATTTAGATCTTCTGAAGTGTTCTTTCCTGATATATCAGAACAGATAAATAAGCAGCTGTAGCACATCAACGGAATTTGTTGATATTTACTAATTCAAAGTCTTGAAAACAAAGAGATGTTCTCAATGTTGAACCTTCATCTGGCGTTACTTTCATCTTCTTTTCCTTGTTTTGATTGTTCTCTTCATTCACCATAATAGATTTAGTATCTCCAAGAGCTGCAATCAAGTTTTAAAAGATGGTCAAAACTGAAGCTTGTGTCTAGCAAAGGAAGAAAATTCACTATCAAGTGTCATCTCTTACGCTTAAGGTATGTGAGTGCTGCAACGAAGCAGAGGTTGAAAAACAATGAGAACGCGAATAGTGCAATGACACAAATCCAGTACCAAATGTCCTCTGTAAACATCCCTCTGGCTTTAAGAAGCTCTACTCCAACTGTTTTTCCTTCAAAGCTTGGATCCTCATTGGGCTAGAAGAGAGTAAATATTCTTAGAATATCTAAAGATAGAAATTAAAAATGAATATCTAACATGTCATTTAATACAAGCTCATTTACCTTGTTCCATCTTTTATCAAGAAATTCAACAAGAACTATTGCGTTCTGTCCATATGACATGGGGGAAAGGTAATATGCCCATTTCATCCAAGGTTGGAGGTCATCTGTTGGAACAACCAGTTACATATATCAGAATCACAGTATGATGGAATTTCAATCTTGAAATGGTTAACTAGTCTCACTTCATTAGCTAATATAATCTAGTTTCAGTTTCTAACCTTTGGCAATGATAAATCCACCAAGGACAAAAACTGACAACAATGTGAAGGTACCAAGAGTGTTGGCCACAACTTGAGTTCTTCCAAGGGCTGCAATGAAACGAAAGAGTCCCAACGCCATCTGGTGAATTCCCACATAGGCCAAATACTGCCGGAAAAACCTATTTAAGGTGATGAACTTGTTACCGAACTTTGGAAGTTTGTGGTTGTCAGATAGGATCTATTGCTGTATCATAACTTGGAATATTATAGGCTAATAGTGGACATACCTATCAGCGGCAGGTGCAAATCCAACAGTGTAGTATGTGAGGAGGATCCATATTCCCGACTCCATCAGTGAGATGGGGATCCTAAGGAGCCAAATTGGAAGAGCAAAAGCCCATGCTGGATAAAACAAAGCATCTCTCTGTTTAAAGAAGACTGGTAGTCTGAAAATAGTCATTGCAAGCTCAGCCATGCCATTGAACATAACATTGAGAAGGCTGAAAAACAGTGCACCATAAAATTTTCCTCCATCTTCTGCTTCACCGTGCTTCATTTTTGTTCTAAAGAATACAGTGAATGTAAAGATAGCCATGATGGTGATCTGAACAGTCTTGAAAATGTAGACGAAGGAGTTGCGCTTCATCAACAACCACTCCCTTGACAAGCATGCCTTGAAGAGTTCTTTATTAGAGATACCATATTTTTCTTTCACCAATGCTGCAGGATGGGTTTTACTTCTGTCATAAGGAACTTGAACTTCACCGAAAAGCTTTAGGCCGATATGGAAGGATTTGAAGTGCTCAACGAAGTCACGTACTGACACAAATTGATAGGGAACATTCTTTTTGGACCAATATTGCTCTTGATCTTTCTTGGAAGTAACCTCTTGAAGAAAATCTGCAACTCCTTTCCTTTCAGGACATTTAAATCCAACACTCTGGAAGAACTCAAGAACGTTTTCACGTGGACCTTGGTAGACAACTTGCCCTTCTGATAGCAAGATAATCTCATCAAACAGATCAAAGGTTTCAGGGGCTGGCTGAAGTAGGGAGATTATCATGGTCACATTCATAGTATGAACCATCTGTCTCATATATTTGACTATTTGAAATGTTGTTGAACTGTCAAGGCCAGTCGAGATTTCATCCATCAAGAAAACTTTTGCAGGCCCAACCAACATTTCTCCTGCATTCATATCCATTAACAACCTTTAAGTATGTGTTATCACATTTGAATTTGGTAATGATCTTTCTTGAGAATAGAATAACGAAAACCAACTTTAGAACTTGGCTAGTTTAACTCATCATATACCTGTCGTTACACGCTTCTTTTGTCCACCGGAAATACCCCTTCTCATTTCATCACCCACCATTGTATCAGAACAAATATCCAGTCCAAGTATCTGGTGCAAAAAACTTGTTAGTCACCTTATCATATGTGGAAAATAAAAGGAACTTCATATTTTAGGAGGGATAGAAGACCTTAAGAATAGAGTCAGTGACCAAATTGGTCTTTGCCCCAGTGACTGATATGGCTTTCATGAATGCATCTATCTCAGGGTCTGGTTTAATTCCTGACTGTTTTTCTCGTCTTGAGAGCTCAGCTAGCAGTTCATATCTGGCACCAACTCCAAAGCACCGCCCCGAGAAATCCAATGTCTCTCTTACTGTCATCTCACCATGATGAAGATCATGCTGGCAGATATAAGCACAAGTTCTCTGAGGAATGAACTCTTTGAGTTCATGACCACAGTGGGTGACCTTCCCCTTTACCTACATTAATTTGAAAGGAACAAAGTTCAAGAATGTCATGTTTCAACAAGATTATCGGTTTTTTAATTGAAATACACCAAGAAAGAATGATCTGTCTGCAAGAAAATGACACACCCTAAGATCTTGCTCCAGCTTTCCTGCAAGTGCCTTCAACAATGTAGTTTTTCCGGAGGCTGGAGGTCCAAGAAGCAGTGTCATCCTAATAATACGAGTCCAAATTTTTTACGGAAAACAATGATGAAAACTGTCAGAGACTCAACTATGTCAAAAGATATTATAAAGGAGGCCTAAATAGTAGGACAAAGACTACATATATACCTTGATGGTTTTACAATTCCAGAAATGTCATCCAGTATTTTGACAGATTGCTTCTTAGATGGCGAAAGCCTCAGAAGACCAAGAAGTCCCTATTACACATTAAAAAACCAACAAAGAATGATCCTCAAACTTAAGTATCAAATACTTGAATAGATATTTCTGAACAAAAGATTCAGATAAATTAATTACCTCTAATGAGTTGATGGTTGAATTCCATAGTGTTGGAAGAGCTCTGCTGCCAACATATGCATCTCCTTCAATTGACAAGTGCTCAAACCTGATTTCGATTTTTGGAATATCGATTCCAACCCTGTATGACAAAGTTTATTATCTCATACTTTCTACTCCAAACAATAAGAATTTTGATTCTTTCAAAAGCTGAAGAAAGCAGTTCATATATTTTATCACCTTTCGATACGATCTTTAAGCCTGAGAAGGAATCTTTCATTATCTTCATCAATACCATTTAGTATACTATCCATAAGTTTCTTCTTTTCTTGCATTTCCATATGTGCTACATCAACTTGTTCATGAACAACTCTTCCATTGTCCAAGACTTGCTTCAAGATTCCCTTCCTCATTCTGTCATAAGTAGGAAGCCTCTCAATTGCAGCCCATTTCAGCTCATCTTCATCATCTTGCCTCCCACTTTTCGCGAAAACATCCCCTCCCGGTGCACCAAACGCCTCACGAAGGCTTGCTGAAGCCCATGATCCCCTCCTACTAGCTGACGAAAAACTCGCCTTTTTGCTCATAGACCTCACCAGCTCATTTTCCCTCATTGATGCAGCCATCCTTATCCTCTACAGAGCTTTTTCACCCTGTCCAGGACCAAGTTTCTTGAATATTTCCCTCAATGCTGTTCTACACAACAATGGAAAAATAAAAATGTGTTACCTAAGTTATTTCGTTAACGGTGTTTAAGATTTAATATATATATGTCTATCAAAAGTAGTTTTTGAACTATACACAATATTATTTTCTATATATAAAATATAATTTTCCTACAAAGGTGTTCAACTGACCACCCTTAGGTCTACGTATCTATGCCACTCCTCAATGGAATATATCATAATGAAAGAAAGCACTAAGTAATCAGTGAACTTACATAAGTATATACAGTGAGTGAAATAGAATCAATATGAATGTAAAGAATGTAACTTTAGAATCTAAGGCTTTTTATTTTTTGAGTTTTTGTATTTCCCTTTTTCTTATATTTCTGACTTTTCAACTGTAGAGGAGAATGGGGAAATCTTGGGTTGAATTAGAGGAACTTAGTTGGGAAGTATATATAGTGGAGTTTTCTATGTCTGTAGATGATAATAAAGCCAAGAATGAGTATATTTTAGAGTTTACACACAATCATACTTTTTTGTATACCATGTTTTGTCAGATTTTGGAGTTTCCAACATATTCAAGTTTTTGTCTTTTCTTGATTGTAAATAAGAGTTCAAATTTACAAGTTTCAACTGTTACAGACAGATTTGAAGTCACTAGATTTTAAATTGGTAAACTTATATACATGCATTTTTGCTTCTTGGCTTTAATTACTGAGTTAATGGTCAAAAACATACTGAACTATTGTTTTTTCATGAGTTTCACACACGAACTATCAGTTGTTCCCTTTTCCTTACGTGAACTATCACCATCTATATATTAAAACACACCTCAACTATCAGATATTCCTTTTTCCTACCCGAACTATCATAATTACCTGATAGTTGGGGTGTGAAACTCGCGAACTATCATGATTCATGGTTTTATAGCAGCTTGGACATTGAGACTTGAGTTATGAGTTAGGATATATAAAAGCTTAAACTGATAGAGAGGCAACACTATTATTTATTTGTTTCAGTCTGCAACATACACCCTCACATGTGGGTCTAATTCTTTTTTTTATGAGCTATGTGAAATTATAATTTTTTGTTGATGGATGGTTTTGTAGGACTCGAATCCAGGATCTCTGCATACTTTGATCCCAAGGTTGATTGCCTATCTAAAAGTTTAAAATGTTAGAGAGATTGACACTTTATTTATTTAGGTTTGTAATGTCAACATAATATAGTAGGATAAAATAAAACAATACAACTGTTGTAGAAGTTAGCTTCAATCCTGAAATCTTGAAAAGTTATAAGAGTTAATCTTGAAGAGTTATTACAACTATACCACAACAACTATTGAGTTTTGTTATATGAATCATCTATATCCATTCTGCCTCCTTTATTCGAACTTGGGACCGGTTATTATATTCTTTGCAAACGTCACGTGGAGGGAGGAGTTATACAATCACATCAATGGTTCACGAGAATAACGCCTGTAGAGGAATTTCCACAACAAAATAAAAAATGAAGAATTTGATACACAAAAAGAATAATTTCTGTGCAACCATGAAATGAGCTCAGTGAGCAAAAAATCTGAAATTTATTTAGAGTAGTAGCTATAGTTCTCCAAAAAATTCTCTCTTTGCCTTTCTATTCCGACTCAAGTTTCACTTATCTCTTTTGGAAGTTCAAGAACTTGATGGCATAAGCAAAAATAAAGCAGAAGAAAACTGCCCACACAACATGCACTGCAGCAACAACTCCCAGGAAGTCATACTCAAAACCAAAGTTGTCCTTCAGATACAACTTTACTGATACCTCACCGGCTCCTGGTATCTCAATGAGGTTGTTCTTGTCACCTACTTGACACGTTACAAGCCCATATATTGTCCATGCCACCGGAGAACCCCAATAATACCACCTCCACCATATAGGAATTTGCTGCATATGCAATTATGATTTCATCAGAAAGATGCACAATACTAAGAACTTTCATCTTATTATTTTGATCATGCAGTGCTTGGTTTACTTACCGTTCTTGAAATAAGGAAACCAGAGAACAAGTTCCAAAAGCTGAGAAAGAAAGACATTACGATAGCAGCAATTTGGTAGTTTGGAGTGAGTGCAACAAGCATCATTCCATACATCGTGAAGTAGATGAAGCACATGAAAACAAAAAAGTAGAACAAAAAGAACTTTCCAGCCGTCCACTGGAATCCAATCATTGCGTACAGAAGAAGGCTGTAAATAAAAGTTTGAATCGCAATATAGATAGTCTCTATGACCACCTGCATATGGCACAAGTATAAATTACTTCTCAGTGACCAATTGATTTTCTAGAAATTTTACAGCATATGTTTTAATTGAAGTTACTCTTACCTGAGCAAATGCATAAGGGAGTGCAGAATACATTCCTGCTGCTTTTTCCCGATAAAAGACGGTCCTTTCTACAGCAACTACAGACTGCACGGCTGAAGTATTAGTTCCACCTAGGAACATAACAGCAGCATATATAGCTCCAATTATATTTAACAGGTCTTGTTGTTTGGACCTGTTATCATAATTAGTCTATAAGAAAAAAGTGATGACAGAAATAGAAAGATTGCTATTAGGCAATGTTAATTTTGGGACTCAAGGAAGATACTCACAGTTTGTTCCCCTTATTCCAAAAAATGATTCCGAACATTACTCCTACCAATGTTGTCATAGCAAATCGAATGGCATTATACTGTGGATTCCTCCAATAGGACAAGTATTGTTTCCAAAAGCAAGCCTTGCACTGTTCAAAAAACGGTTGGGAGAATTCCGTGGGGAAGTGAAGATCTTGGGATCCTGGTGGGGGAATGCTTAGTTCTTTGATAAGTTCTTGATTCCTCCTACAAAAACCGAGTAAGGTAGGTCGAAGGATTAGTAATATCAAACCAGAAGACAAATAAAATAACAATTATTCAATCTTCTAAATTACCTATACAGCTCAGAGTTGGCATAAATGTCGGCAAAATCTACTTGAAGTTGAGCTTCAACAGACATAGACGAGATGTCCAGCATCCAGGTAGCAGGATTGTCTCCCTCTTTGATTTCAGGAACCCCTGGAACAGACTGAGAAAAAAAACAGCTCTTTAGTTGTTGATGGTATCACACCTCGGCATGGTCGGGCATAGGGCCACAGACATTTGTTCGAATAGACTCCCACCCCCATAATTTGATAAAGATATGATCCTCACTTGAAAATACTCGACCAGTAGGTGAGAATGATGACCAAGAGGCCCTGCATATATGACTTGTCCTCCTCTTTTCATCAAAAACAGCTGCAAGAAAATAAGTAGACATGATTATGAGAAGAACAGTTGCATAACAACAAACGAGTATCCACTAGTTATGAAATCCAACATTGCAAGCACTAACTACCTCATCAAATGCTTCGAAGATATCTATGCTTGGCTGGTGGATAGTGCAGACAACAGTTCTCCCAGTATCCACAGTGTTTCTCACAGTTCGCATCACAATTGCTGCAGCTCTAGCATCAAGTCCTGATGTCGGTTCATCCATGAAAATAATAGATGGATTTGCCACAAGCTCTACAGCTATGGTCAGCCTCTTTCTCTGTTCAGTTGAGAGACCATCTACCCCTGGAAGGCCAACTAGGGAGTTTCTGAGAGAATTCAACTCGACTAGCTCCATTACTTCTTCAACAAAATTCTAAACAGGACCAAAAATCGAAGTCAATCCTTGTCTACGAGAACTGTCAGGGTTTTTAACAGAAAATAGAGTAGACTTTTTTCATGAAGATAACAATGTTAAAGAGGATAGTCAGAAGCACAGAGACTTCACTAATAAATACAATGTAAGAAGATAAGACAAGAGAGCCCACCTTCCGTGTTTGTTGTTTTACATCTGCAGAGAGACGCAACCAAGCTGAGTATACCAATGACTCATAAACAGTAACATGTGGAGAATGAATGTCATTCTGTTCACAGTAACCACTTATGCGAGCAAAAGTTGATTGATTCTTTGGATAACCAGAAATGCTGATGCTTCCTTCAACGGAGCCTTCTGTTTTCCTTCCTGCTAATACATCCATCAACGTGGTCTTTCCAGCACCACTTACACCAACTAAGGCCGTTAGAACTCCAGGCCTGAAAGCACCACTAACATTTCGTAACAATTGGAGACGAGTATCCTCAACTCCTTGGACTTTCATTTCCTGATAAAGTACCACAATCGTATAAGCCACAGAAGTTCACATTCCATTCCTTTCCTGCCTTCATAATATTAACTCAAGAATTCAACAGGTTGTTTGGTAACTCAAGAAAACTTATTCTTTTAGGAACTTTGATTGTAATCTCTATTAGATTGTTAGGAAACATTTCCTACTAGTTAGCCAAGTGATCATTGGAACATGCTACTAATCATGCAAATCAAATAGAAAGTTCCGAATAGCCTTAGCAGTCAGTTCTTTGCAAACATGACATGTTATTGCTGAAACACAGCTTTCATTCAACTGGAGTAGTTGACTAACAAACACACACTTAACTTTAAGAGACACGCACTCATACACACACACAGAGACGCATGCGCGCACACACAATATATATATTAACAAAGTTCAGCTTCCATAAGATTGTTAGGAATTCCTTGAGAAGCATCTATTCTTGAATACCATATAATAAGTAAGAACTGAATCATAACAAAGTAAATGTTTAAATACTAAGAAATGTTACTTACAGCTGGCATATCGACGTAATAATTCATATGATTAAATGCAAGGGACAGGGGCTGGAAAGGAAGCACCATTCCTCTTTCCTTGGCTTCTTCATCACTTGAGCTGTTAGTGTCCCTTACATCCATGTCTATACCTGTAATAATCAGTCAGGTAGTCAGAGTATTTACAAATGGTAAAAGTATAGAGAGGATTCGACATGTCCCGTATAGTGTCACTGTCTAAACCTTGATTGCAATTTATGAAGGGTGGTCAAATGCAGATGGGCAAACAACCACCAAAATCGTGCATTTGAGAGATGGTTTACAGACCTTTAAGAAAAATTGTAATTGCAGATGAACATTCCAATGGTATGAATATTCTCAAATCTGGATTGACCAACCTCGTACCAGGACATGGTCCTTCTAACTGTCTTTTTCTCATTGCATACAAATATTCAGGAACATGCTTGGGGATAACATCCTAAGATTCTATCAAGGCCTCCCACCACTAGATTCTTACAGAGGTCAAATACTCATCAGTTCACAAAGTTAATGAAAAAAGTGTTCTCTGGTTTTTTAATATCCTTGAGATACTATAAGTAACTCTTGTGAACTCCCAAGAATCCATCAGCCATCTCCTGCTTCAGTGTAACTATGCTTGGGTAATGACACAGGATGTTAAATGTCTACTATCAGCTTGGTAACGGCAGCTAATTGACAGAAGATTGAAACACGTTTGGAGGACCAATCCCTTATGCATCATGTGGACCATCTGGCTAGAAAGGAATAGAAAGTGTTCTGTTGTGAAGCATCTTTCTTCTGTTAAGTACAAATGTATACAGAACTGACATTATAGTTTTCTGGTAGTGCAGGAGCAGTTTGGATTCTCTAAGGATGTAATTTGGCAGGGAGCTTGGGGATTGTAAAGATATGGAACTTGGGCCTAACTCAACCCCAAAAGCTAGCTCATGAGGGGAGGATTGCCCAAGTCCATATAAGGAGACCATCAGTCCATTCCCCAACTAATGTGGGACTTTTTACCCACTCTAACACCCCCTTCACGCCCAGGGCCCAACTGGAGCATGGACCGGGAGCCCAAACGGGAATGGACCTGGCTCTGATACCATGTAAAGATATGGAACTTGGGCCTAACTCAACCCCAAAAGCTAGCTCATGAGGAGAGGATTGCCCAAGTCCATATAAGGAGACCATCAGTCCATTCCCCAACCAATGTGGGACTTTTACCCACTCTAACACCCCCTTCACGCCCAGGGCCCAACTGGAGCGCAGACCGGGAGCCCAAACGGGAATGGACTTGGCTATACCATGTAGGGATATGGCACGTGAGCCTAACTCAACCCCAAAAGCTAGCTCATGAGGGGAGGATTGCCCAAGTCCATATAAACAAACAATCAGTCCATTCCCCAACCAATGTGGGACTTTTTACCCACTCTAACAGGGATCTTTTGCACTTTTGCTTGTACTTCCTTGGTACAATTACATCAATAACATTACCTTACCTTATAAAAAAAATAATCATTTCGTACAAATAAAAGCTGTAGCCATGAGAAATGGATAAATACAAGAGTCTTGACCTTCAGTCATTGGAGTTGAATTTGGTGAACTCGGCTCTGTTCGCTTCTTTTTCTTACTTTTGTCATCATCGGAAATAACTGATCTAGAATCTCCAAGTGCTGCAATTTTCTTACAAGACCTGATCAGAACCAAAAGCCAATTCTAAAACTTTAAATAGTGCAGACTATCCGGCACTTACGGTTTAGGTATGTCAGCGCCCAGATAAAGCAAATGTTGAACAAAACCGAGAACGCAACTAGGGCAACAACACAGAGCCAGAAAACATGGTCTTCTGTAAACATGCCCCTTGTCTTGAGAAGAACCTTGCCGACTGTTGGCTCAGAAAATCTTGTGTCATTGTTGGGCTGCAAACAGCAACGGATGGGATGTGTCAAGATAATTAATATTGATGGAAAATGTCAAATTAAAATATGCTGTCTTTATTATGAACTAATGGTAGAGCTTACAGTACTCCATCTTTTGTCCAGAAACTCATTGATGGCAATTGCATTCTGTCCATATGACATAGGAGAAATGTAGTAGCCCCATCTCATCCATGGTTCCAGGTCATCTGCACCAGTACACAAAAATGCATTCAAAATATTGGACATGCCATGTGAAATTTTCAGTTCTGTAGATCATCCTGCACCTATAGTCCAAGACAATAAAGAACTATCAAGAGTGTAATAGAAAACTGACCTTTTGCAACGATGAAACCACCAAGCACAAAGACTATCAGTATTGTGAAAGTTGTAAAAGTGTTGGCAACTACTTGAGTCCTTCCAAGTGCAGCAATAAAACGGAAGAGAGAAAGAGCCGACATATTCAAAGCAAAAAATGCCAAGAATTGGCGAAAAAACCTGAAAATTTCGTAGGTGCAAGAATGTAATTTTGAATTCATATAGTTCCTAAACAAATTGTTATATAGGCATCATAAATTCACATTGACCAAATATCATGACTCATCAGCCTAACAATTATGCCACAAGATTTTTTGGTTGTTAGGAGTGAACTGAGAACATACCTACTTGCAGCAGGAGCAAACCCAATGGTGTAATAAGTAAGTACGATCCATATCAGAGATTCCACAAAAGAAAGGGGAATTCTTAAAAGACAAATGGGAAGAGCGAAAGCCCAAGCTGGGTAAAACAAAGAATCTCTCTGTTTATAGAACACAGGAAGTCTGAGAACGATAACTCCAAGCTCTGCCATACCATTAAACATCACATTGATAAGGCTGAAAAACAAGGCACCATAAAATTTGCCTCCATCTGCGATCTGACCATATTTCATATGTGTCCTAAGGAATACTGTGAAGGCAATTATTGACATCACAGTGATCTGGAATGTCTTAAATATGTATAAGAATTTACTCCGCTTCATCAATAGCCATTCCCTTGATAAGCATGCCTTGAAGAGTTCCATGTTGGAGATACCATACTTCTTAGTAACCAGTGCAGCAGGATGGGCTTTGCTTTTGTCATAAGGAACTCCAAGGTCATCAAAAAGCTGTTTTCCAACATGAAAATTGCTAAAGCGTTCTGCGAATTCATCCACTGAAACATATTGGTAAGGTTCATCTTTTCTGAACGAATACTGTTCTTGGTCCTTTAGAGAAGTAACCTCTTGCAGAAAGTCAGCAACTCCTTTTCTTTCTGGGCATTTGAACCCAACACTCTCAAAAAACTCAAGGACATTCTCACGTGGACCTTGGTAGATTAGTTTTCCCTCAGAAAGCAATATAATGTCATCGAAAAGATCATAGGTTTCTGGTGCAGGTTGAAGAAGAGAGATTATCATGGTTACATCCATGATATGGACCATCTGCCTCATGGATTTCACAATTTGAAATGTGGTCGAGCTGTCGAGGCCAGTTGATATTTCATCCATGAAGAAAACTTTAGCAGGGCCAACCAACAGTTCTCCTGCATTCAGCGAAAAGCCAATTTCACATTAAATGTTGTCATAAGGCACATGCACTAGAAGAAACTCAGAAAACCGGACAGATTCTGTGGGAAACAAGATGCAAACAACACTTATGTGATGCTCTTCCCTTGATTGTCATGACTTTCTGCGTACCTGTTGTGAGCCGCTTTTTCTGTCCACCAGAGATACCCCTTCTCATATCATCACCGGCCATTATATCAGCACATATATCAATCCCAAGTATCTGTAATTCACTTCAATAATCAGTTCTAGGTGGTTTGTACATGCAGGAACAATTACGAGTGCACCAGGAGTCTAACCTTAAGAACATAGTCTGTGACCAGGCTAGATTCGTGGCCTGCAACAGTTGTAACTTTCAAAAAAGCATCCATCTCCGGATCAGGTTTGATTCCTGCATCCTTTTCACGCCTTGACAATTCAGTAAGGAGCTCATATCTTGTTCCAACTCCTAAACAACGTCCTGAAAAATCCAACGTCTCTCTAACTGTCATCTCTCCATGATGAATGTCATGTTGACTAATATAAGCACATGTCCTTTGAGGGATAAAGTTTGATAGTTCATGACCACAGTAACTGGTTCTTCCATTCACCTACAAGAAGAACACATTGTCAGCAAAACACCACTTAATTAAAACTTTCAGGCCTTATATTGAAAGTTCAAAAGTCACTCACTCTTAGGTCCTTGTCTCGAACCCCGGCAAGTTCTTTGAGCAATGTTGTTTTTCCAGAACCAGGAGGCCCCAGAAGTAGCGTCATCCTATAAAATGCAAGAACCACAGAATCAATAAGTGAGCTCCAATCTCCATAATGCCCGTCCCTACCATGCTAAATAAAACTAAATAAAGTTATACATTGTTTCTTAAAATTAATTGAGATATACCTAAAATCCTCCACAGTCCATAATTTAGATTCATATGTTAATTCTAAATGAAACTGTAGTTTGATAAACATACCTTGAGGGTCTTACGATTCCATTCACATCGCGTAGTATGTTGACAACCCTTTTCTTTGAAGGGACAATCTTGATCTTTTGAAGAAACCCCTGTGACATTTGGATATGAAAAAGAAAAATCAATTCACCAATACAAGTAAAAAAAAATTGTCAGCCAACTTTTAACAATTACAACGACCAAAAAAATGAAACGAAAACTTTAACAAGTACAAAAATACAGCAAAACCATTGCTGTCAATATATAGTAATACCTCTATAAAATTGATGGAAGCATTCCAGAGAGTAGGCAGTGCTCTAGATCCAACAAATGTATCTCCATCAATACAAAGATGCTCAAATCGAATTTCAACTTTCGGAGTCTCAATTCCAACCCTGTTCCATGCAAAAGTTGATCAACACATAATTAACTAAGATAAAGCAAATTTGTTAGTACTACATTTTTTATATTTCACTCACCTATCGATCCTTTCTCTGAATCTACGAAGGAACTTCTCATTATCCTCTTCAACGAATTTAAGAACACCTTCTAAGAGTTGTTTCCTTTCTTCTAATCCAAGATGGACAAGATCAACTTCATGATATTTAGTCTCTCCATCATCCAATGTTTGTCTCAAAATTCCTTTCCTAAGCCTATCATAAGTAGGAAGTCTCTCAATAGCAGCCCATTTTAGCTCTTGTTCATCGTCATTTTCCCTTGTACTTCTCTCAAAAGCATCACCTCCTGGTGCAGTAAACACTTCCCTAACACCAGCTGAAGCCCAGCTCCTTGAACTCACTGATCCAACACTCATCCCCGGGCCACCCCTACTAATGGACCGCCTGCTAAGTGTTCTGGCCAGCTCATCCCGGCCTAATGTTGGCTCCATCCCCTTTTTTTTCTGAAAGATCCTAACTTTCGTACTTTAATACGTCCCCCGGATCCTTTCAATGACCTATGTTAACGGGATATCTATCTAATCCAAACGAGTTTACCCTCTCTAAGAACTTAAAAACATAAAAAGACCCTTTAAATATTCTGTTCCAATGAACTCTGTGAGACCCCGAGATCCTTTCAATGACCTATGTTAACGGGATATCTATCTATCCAATCCATTTTACCCTCTCCAAGAACACAAAAAATACCCTTTAAACCCTCCGTTTCAATGAACTTTCTGTCACCCAAAAAAGACTGAAATTCACTTTATCAAAACCTGTAAACAGAGAACAATTTTGTTAACATATACATTACTACAATTCTCTAACTTCATATAAATACTCAACAATAACAACAACAACAACAACATACCCAGTATATTCCCACAAAGTGGGGGTCTGGGGAGGATAGAGTGTACGCAGTCCATACCACTACCTCAAAGGTGAATTCATATAAATACTCAACAACAACAACAACACAACAACATACCCAGTATATTTCCACAAAGACAAAATGGTGTGTTGGGAGGGTAGAGTTTACGCAGTCTGTACCAATACTCAAAAAATGGTAAATTCACGTTTTTCTAAACAATGGGTCCACAAAGATCAAGAAAGTTTCCAACTTTATTCCAATAATTGCATGTATAATTCTAATGGAACAGTAAATTAGAGCATTTTTTCACGTTTCTACTGCAAAAAGAAACAAAACAACAAAGCCTAACATGCAGGAGAAATAAGTGGACAAAACTAAAACGACATATAACCATAACAAAGAAAAAAAAGGAACAAACTAAAGTTATGCACAAACCTAGAAATGTATTTGCTGAAAGTGGGTGTTTTTGTGGAAAAAGAAAAAAATTGGAAAAAAAAAGTTCAAAATTTCATAGAGTTAGATTAGTGATGGATGAACACTAATATATAGGAGTTAACATGGTAGAGCATTTTAATAGGATTTTCAGGTTGAGAAAGAAAAAGCAAAAAATTAATAATGTATAATTATTAATGCATTGAAAAAAACAAAGTAAAAACAAATACTCAAGTTTGAAGGCTTTGTCAAAGAAGTTTCCTAAAACAAAGGAACTTTTTTGTCTCCAAAGATCTCGCTCCCTGCTACTTAGGAAGTGAAGTATTTGTATATTAAAAAACTCTATAAATTATAAGTAGTGTACGTGAAAAGGTTAAAATTATCTGTTATGTATTACTCTCTCCTTTTCAAATTGATTGACATATTTTGATTTGACACTGAATTTAAGGGAAAAAAAATTAAATCTTGTGATGTTAAATTAAAAATATGTGAAATATATCAAAATGCCTTTTAATCTTTGGTCTTAAACATCCCATGTGGAAAATTGAAATTAAAAAGTTACTAAAAAGGGAAAGGATCATTCCTTTTAAAATGGACTAAAATAGAAAGTAGGTCAAATAAATTAAAACGGAGGAAGTACTTTTTTTTCCGTTCTTAAATAAGTGGTGAGTTTTACATAACCAAAAAAATTACAAAGTCCTGTATTAGTTGGTTACTATACTAAAAATAGTTGTTTCATATTAGTTGACCACCTTATTAAATTAAAGAAACATTAATTAAATTTTCTCATATTATCCTTGGCCTTATAATTAGTTTTTTTTAAAGTGTTCACATTTGATTTTAAAGTTTCAAAGAAGTTTCTTAAGGGGTGAACTAGTAAAATTATTTTCTTATTTATGATTTCTTAACATGCATGTAAAAAGAAAAGTCACCAATTAATATGGGACGGAGGGAGTATATTTTTTTCAAGGTATTTATCAAGGGTAAGTTAATAAAAACACTCTTTGTTTTCTAGGAATGAGTAATTTCTTAAGGGCATGCCCAAGCTAAAAATATCACTTATTTAAGAACGGAGGGAGTATAAATCAAGTTTTTACCTCTATTTTGGGGTGATTTTTAATTTTTGCCTCTACTTCTCATTTAATGAAATTTTTTGGGTTAAGTTTCCTTAATTATGACCTAATTTCGTTGGTCAAAACTAATTTCATAGGGCAAAACTATTTAGAGAATGATTGTCTTGGGGCATAGGTTCTTAGTATCTGATGAAAACTTTTAGATAATTTTTGCCTTCGACATAACTTTGGTCACTGAACTTATGGCTTGTGGCATAACTTGTACGACCGAACTTATGTCTTAAGGTATAACTTGGGCCACTAAACTTTTGAGGCATATAACTTGTGCCTTGAGCTTCTTTTTTTTTTTTGATCGTAAAACATAACTTGTTCCACTGCACTTATATTTAGGGGCATAACTTGTGTCACTGAACTTATGTCTTGGGGCATAATTTGTGTCATTGAACTTATGTCTGGGAATAACTTTAATTGAACTTATGTCTTACAAATTTTATTTTGCCTTGCATATTTTTAAAAAAATTATTTTCCTAGAAAAAATATTTTAACCAACCAAAATAAATTTAAAAAATTGAAAAATATTCTACCAAAGAGAAATCTTGAAAAGTTGAAAGAGTTTAAATAAAGCAAAAACCACATGGAACATGCTCATTATTTCATGGTGGTATTCCAGACAAATTACCCCTCAATTCCAAATCCAAACTTGAAACTAATTGAGTTTTGTCATATGAATCATGTATATCCATTCTGCTCTATCAGTCATGGACTGGTTACCTAGAAAAACAAAAATTGAAAAGCGAAAGGTTAAAAATACACTTAAAGCATCTTAGTTTTTTGTGTTTCATATTTGAACTATCAGGTGTGTAAATTTTCTATGAAAACTATGACCATTGTTTATCGGAACACACCTCAACTATCAGTTGTTCATTATTCCTACATGAATAATGGTGATATTTCAGGTAGGAAAAGTGAACAACTGATAGTTTAGGTGTATTTCGATAAATATTTGGTGATATTTCATATAGAAAACTTACACACCTGATAGTTCAGGTATAAAACTTGAAAAATCAAAATACTTTAAGTGTGTATTTTTGCCCTTTTAACTCTAAAAAAATTAAAGAACTTGTCCGTGCTTCGCGCAAGTCACAAAAGAATCAAAATATAATTGAATTTTATGTATTTGTATGGTTTGGTGTTTGCAACTTGAAGTTTCCTATATGTAAGTGTGATGTAGGACCTAACTATCAGGGCATTTGAAAGTTCTTCCTCTTTGGAATGGGAATAATGCAACAAAAATACTCCCTTCATTTATTTTTACTTGTTCACTTTAAATTTTGCACGTTCCTTGAAAAATAATAATTGATATGAGAATTTTATCATATTATCCATATTAATTGATATTTAGTATTACATCTTGTAATATGATTTGGAAAATAAGTAATTTATACTAAGGTAAAATATGAAAAATAATTAATTATCTTTTCTTGACATGTTAAAAGTAACAAATACGAGTAAAAATTTATTTTAAAAATAATAAACAAATAAAAATGAACGGGAAAAATATTAAGTTATAGGGATTACCCAAAGAAAAAGATGCTCAAACCTCAATAAAAAGTTAAAAGAGTAGGGGCAGAGTTAACATCATACCTCTTTATCACAAAATAAGATGGACAAAAAAATCACCAAATAAATGTATTTTGTGTTCTTTCCGTCTAAAAGTTCATATTCATTGAATATAACTACGTGCTAATAGATCATGTCATTAGTAAAAAATAGCAAAAATTGACTTTCAAGAAAGAACAGAAAAATTGACCTTTGAAGGTTGTTTTTTTTTAAAAAAAATTATAACAAAATCGAATTTTTTAGTGCCAAAAATCGCAAAAATACAAACGGGTCAATTTCTTTGAAAATGTTTTGCAAAAATCGACTTCCAAAGAACAAAAAAAATTAATTTCTTTTTTTTTTTTGTAAAATATTGATATCCGAAGGTCTTTTTTTTTTTGCGAAAAAATATATTTGAAAAGTATAAATAAAAAAAATCACATTCTTAAATTATCAGCACCCATGATTTAGTGGTAGAAATGTATCATACTATGGTATAGATGAGGTTTGATCCCCGAATAGTTCATTTTATAATTATGAAATTTTAAAAATCGACCTTCAAGAATAGAAGTTTTTTTTTTTTTTGGAAAAATCAACCTCCTGAAATCGATTTTTTGAATCAATTTTTAACATTTTTTAACAGGGTATAAAAATATATCTTATGTATTAACTGAACTAGTGTAAACATCGAGCATGATTGAATTTTAACAATAAAATATTTATCATTAAGATAGTTACTATTGTCTTACGACCCTTACAAGTTTGTAAATTTATGTTAGTTGTATTAGTGACACAAATTTCGATAGCATGCACAATAATTAAATAGAAGTATATAGATGTCGATACAAAAAGTAACTTAGAAAAAAAAAGTGGAGAAAAAAGACATCACAATGTACTAATAGTAGTGTTTGATCTTTCGCTCCAATTATTGAATAAAATGTTTTTCTCTATTTTGTGATCGAATTTGCAAGGAAGTGAAGTCAAATGATCAAAAATTTGAAATTTTAGCGAGGACATGTTATGAAAAACACAACTCAAAATCGTTTTTTCAGTTAAAAAAAATATATATTGAGGGTGCAAAAGTGAAAAATATCATATATTTGAAGCAAAAAAATTCAGAAGAAGTAATTTTTTTATAGTTTTTGATTGATTTTTTGAAAAGGAGAGAAAAAATTATGAGAATATGTGTTGCAATTTTGATGCCGGCCTTGATGAATTTCATAGATTTGATTAGTGATGGGATGAGCACTTATATATAGGAGTTAACATGGTAAAGCTTTTTAGTAGCCTTTTGTGTTAAGAAAGAAAAATGAAAAAAACTAATTTATATAATTAATGCATGAAAAAGCAGATGGGAAAAGGCCAAAAATATCTTCGAATTATTTGAAATAGAGTAAATATACTCTCCATTTCATTTTTGGTTCAAAAATACCCCTACCATTAATATTTTGGGCCGATTCATATGCTAAGAAAGATTGGTACGACATAAAAGCACCATCAGTATTTGAAATCAAGAACGTTGGTAAAACCCTCGTCACTAGGGCTCAGGGTACTAACGTTGATATCTTTTCTCATTTTTCTACTTCTTTTTCGCTTTTCTACTTCTATAAATCTTGTGTTCCTTTGAATATGTTTGGGTTACTGCTATGTAGGATTTCATTTTACTATGAAAAAAGTAATGGTATAGCCGGCAAAAATATGGGTCAGGAAATTCGGATCGAAGATCCTTACTTTTACCCTTTAATTGGGATGGGTCGGGGAATTCGAGGCGGGTTTTGAATTAAAATATGGGTCGGATTAATGGGATTAGGTTTGTGATCCAACGTGGCAGTCATGTGGCAGGCCTTGTTCTAGTTGAACGGCCACGTGTACACCATGTCATAAAGTTAAATGAGGTGTTAAGTTGGAGGGTATTTGTGGTCCAAAATATTAACGGCAAGGATATTTTTGAGCCAAAAATAAAATAGAGGGTATATTTGCTCTATTTTGAATAGTTCGAGGGTATTTTTGGTCCTTTTCCGAAAAGCAAATATTCTAGAAGTTTGAAGGCTTTGTCAAAGTAGTTTCCTAAAACCACATAACTTTCTTTCTCCAAAGATCTCGCTGCTTAGGAGTTGAACTACTCATTCAATATTAGTTGTTTATTTTTTCTTTTCACGCCTCTTAAGAAATCATAAAATAAGAAGGATAATTTTAGTAATTTAAATTAAATATTTGTACAGACTGCCCCTATTTGGGGATAGTCTTTAATTTTTGCTCCTCAAATTCATGATTTTTAAATTTTGTCACTGAACTTAGGTCTTGTAAATTTTATTTTGTCTTGCGATTTTTTTATTTTTTCGTTGTCGGGGGCGTTTTTAGCTATCTTTTTTTTTACTTAAAGCTCTGAAAAATAAAAATTAAGGAACAATAATTTTGAGGAGTAAAGGTCCAAGATCACCCCAAAATAAATGCATTTGTGCGAATATCCCTTAGAAATAATTAAAAAATGTCCTCATTGCATACATTGGATCAAATTTATCTTCTTCTTTTTTTCATTTGTTGGATTCTAAATATCCTTAACATATTAAAATGGTTATAAAATGTCTTCCATCCACCCATTAGATCAAATTTGCTTATAACATTATTTTTAGGCTTAAAATTGTTCCTCCATTAATAATATAATTATATAATATTTAACAAAATTTTAATTAAATACATGATTTTTATTTATTGGTCCAACTCAAAAGAACCTGACTCATCCATGACCAAATCCAAGTGGAGAGGAAATAATCAAAGTGAAATTTAATGACGCTTCGGATTTTTTTTCTTATTTCTATTAAGAAAGTCATTTTTTTATATTATTTTTAAAAAAAATTTTCTAAAAAATAATTTTTTCAAAAAATTTAACCAATCAAATATGAGAAAATTAAAAAATATTCGAGAAATCTTGAAAAGTTAAAAGCGTTTAAATAAAGCAAAAAATACATGGAACATGCTCAGTATTTCATGGTGGTATTCCAAACAAATTACCCCTCAATTCCAAATCCATACTAGAAACTATTTGAGTTTTGTCATGTGAATCATGTATATCCATTATTCTCTATATAAGTCATGTTAATAGAGGTGTTAAATGGGCGGGTTGAGTTGAAATTGGAGAGATTAAAATGGGTTGAATTATAATTGAGTTGGGTCATGATCCGTCTAAATTTACTTTGAGTTGAATTGAGTTGGATTAAATTGGGCTAAAAATTGGGTTGGATCATGACCCACCCAATTTGACCCGCTCAATCTAATCAATAATACTACTTATATTAACATACTTTTGTACTTTGGTACCCCTACTCCCAGCCCCCCACCCCCACCACCTTCACCCTACCCAAAATCCATTTTTTTAATTTTTATTTTTTTAAAAAAAAAGTAATATTTTTGGTATCCCCTAACCCACCTCCACCCCCAGCCCCCCTACCCCCACCACCTCCACCCCACCCAAAACTCAATCTTTTATTTTTTATTTTTAAAAAAAATTAAAAAAAAGTAATATTTTTGGTACCCCCTCCACCCCACCCCCAGCCCCCTACCCCCACCACCTCCACCCCATCCTAAACTCAATTTTTTAATTTTTATTTTAAAAAAAAATTAAAAAAAAATTAAAAAAAAAGTACTCCCTCCGTTTCAATTTGTTTGGCCTACTTTTCTTTTTAGTCCGTTTCAAAAAGAATGTCTCTTTCTTTTTTTAGAAACTCTTTAATTCCAACTTTTCACGTGACATATTCAAGACCACAAGATTAAAGGATATTTTAATACATTTAACAAATCTTTAATTTAAAATCACAAGGTTCAAAAGTCTTCTTTACTTTCTTAAACTCCCTGTAAAGTCAAAATAGGCCAAACAAATTAAAATGGAGGAAGTAATATTTTTGGTACCCCCACCCCACCCCTAACCCCCTCCTAACCCCTCACCACCTCCACCCCACCCAAAACTCAATTTTTTAATTTTTATTCTTAAAAATAATTTTAAAAAGTAATATTTTTGGTAACTCCCCCAGCCCTCACTCCCCCTACCTACCCCTTAGAAAATACTTTCTACTTTCTAATCAAAAATAAATAAATATTTTTTAAAAAAATGTGTTCTCATTAATCAATCAAATAGTAGAAAATATTTTTTGAAAAGGAAGCGGGTTGAAGTTGATATATAATTGGGCTCAACTCAAGATTATTTTAAATGGGTTGAACTCAAATGGGTTGAAAGTTGACCCAATATCAAATTGAACCCAACTCATAAGATTCTAGGCGGATTGGGCGGATTATGTATTATTGGGTTCATTTTGACACTCCTAGTCATGTATATCAGTTTTGGTAGATAATTCACACACCTGATAATTCAGATATAAAACTCAAAAAGAGATATTTTAGATGTGTGTTTTGACCTTTAACTTTAAAGAAAATGAATAACTTGACACACAAAAAGGGGCAATCCAGTGCATTAAAACTCCCGCTATGTATGAGATTCGAGGAAGGACTGCACCACAAAATAACAAGAAATTTTTGTACAATCTTTTTCTAAAATTTAACAGGAAATACATCAACAGAGAATTCCACCTCAGAGAGAAGTCTCCACGCAAGTGGTGTTGGACGCAGGGCCGGCTCGACCTCAAAGAAAGTGACTTGCTTTAGACCTCGCAAATTTTTAGGCCTCAAAAGTTATTATTATTTTCTTATCTTCTTTTTATGTATCAACTAGTACTCCCTTCATTCCTAAATACTTGTCATTCTTACTATAAATAGATGATCCATAATATTTGTCATTTTAGAAAATCAAGACATAAATAGTTGTTTATTTTCACCCTTACCCTTAGTCATAAATACGGAGAAATGTGAATGCGATGCAAAAGAAAAAAGTATTAAATTGATAAAAGTAATAAATAAGAACAATTTAGTCATATTATCCTTTACTTAATATTTTCCTTAAGGGTGTAAAAAAAATATATGACAAGTATTTAAAAATAAAAAAAGTATATATATTTGGTCGCGCTTCACACAACCGCAAAAAGAATCAAAATATAATTGAATTTTATGTATTTGCCAGGTTTGGGTGTTTGCAACTTGAAGTTTCCAATACATTATATATATGAGTGTGATGTAACCCAACTACTAGGGCATTTGAAAGCTCTTCTTCCTCTTAAAACACTAGAAATATTCTGTTCGTTCATTTTTATTTGTCCACTTCAGATTTTGCACTTTTCTTTTGAAACAATGATTGATATAAAGATTTTACCATGTTATCCATATAAAAATAATAATTATCTTTTTTTGATATGTTCAAAGTGACAAGTAAAATGAATATCTATTTTAAAAATAATGAACGAAGAGTATTAAAATTTGAGAAAGTTACCCAAAGAAAAAGATGGTCAAACCTCAATAACAAGAGTAGGGGCAGAGCAGTTAACTTTGACACAAATCAACATCATACTCTCTTTATTACAAAATAAGATAGACAAAAGAATCACCAAATAAATGTGTTTGTTTTCTTTCCATCTAAAAGTTCATATTCATTAATATAATTAAGTGCTAATAGATCATGTCATTACTAATATAGCAAAAATCAACTTTCAAGAAATAATAGAAAAAATTGACCTACGAAGGTCGATTTTTAAAAGGAAAAAAAATAAAACAAAATCATTTTTTTTAGCGTCAAAAATTGAAAAAAATACAAACTGGCCTTTCGAGGTCAGTTTCTTTGAAAGTGTTTTGCAAAGATCGACATCCAAAGAAACAATTTTTTTTAATTTTTGTAAAATATTGATCTCTGAAGATCTTCTTTTTTTTTTTGCAAAAAAATAAATTTGAAGAGTATAAATAAAAAAATCACAGTCTTAAATTAACAAGCACCCATGGTCTAATGGTGGAAATATATCCTACCATAGTATGGATGAGGGTTTAATCCCAGGATGATTCATTTTATAATTGTGTAATTTTAAAAATCGATCTCCAAGAATCGAAAGTTCTTTTTTTTGGAAAAATCAACCTTCTGAGGTCGATTTCTAGATTGACTTCTGACATTTTTTAGTAGTGTGTAAAAATATATATTATATATTAATTAAATTAATGTAAACATCGGGCATGACTGAATTTTAACAATAAAATATTTATTATTAAAATAGTTACTATTGCCTTACAACCGTTACAAGTTTGTAAGTTTATGTTAGTTGTCTTAGTGATACAAATTTTGATAGCATGCACCCTAACTAAATAGAAGTACATAGATGTCGATACAAAATGTTAACTTAGAAAGAAAAAAAAAAGGGGAGAAAAAAGACATCACAATGTACTAATAATAGTGGATCTTTCGCTCTCATCCAAGTAATTCGCTATCAGAAATTTATCCGCCGCCTTTTGTGATCGAATCCGCAAAGAAGTGAAGCCAAATGACCAAAAACTTGAAATTTTAGTAACGACATGTTATGAAAAACACAGTCCAAAATTGCTTTTTCTGTTAAAGAAAATATATATATCAAGGGTGCAAAAGTGCAAAATATCATATTTGAAGCAGAAAATTTCAGAAGAATTTTTTTTTTTTTGTTTTTGATCGATTTTTTAAAAGGAGAGAAGAAGTTATGAGGATATATGTTGCAATTTTGAAACATCTATGGAGCGTAGCAAGGAACCTTGGCTTCAGCTCTCGTCACCTCACTCAATCCTACAGCGGAAACTCGAGGAGAGGTACGAAGTCACTTGACTGAAAGGAGAAGCGCTGCAAGCGTGCCGGCCTTGATGGATTTCCAACGGATGGCTCATAAGAAAGGGTGTTGAAAAGTCTTATATCGGAAAGATTCATTTCCTTACGAAGGGTGGTGCTAGATTATATAAATATCTAGTTGTTTAGGATAATTTTACTTTTGGTTCCTTAATTATCAGTGAATTCTAGTTTCAGTAATCATATCATTTGGTTATGAACATTTTATCATGAATTACTTAAATGTGTATTTTTGATCCTTTTATATATGAAATATTTGATAATTAAATTATTTCTAAAAATATATATTACTCTCAAATATAAAATAAACAGTATAAATTTAACATATCACATCAATAATTTAGTGGTTTAACACTTTATAATTCATTAAAATTTATGATTAAGGGCAAATTGCAATATGATCTTGGTTTTAGAAAGAAAGAATTTGCTTGAGAGACTTCTAAGAGTTGCTGATGAAGATAATAACAAGTTCTTGTTGAAACTCAAGAAAAATTAACAAGTATGCTAATTTTTCTGAATAAATTTTGAGCGAATTCGAATTAGTATGGTTTCAATACGACATGTCACTATGATTTCAGTGCTACCTTTAAGTGTTAGTTTTGGAATGTGAGGTCCCAATATGTATGTTCTTTCTAAATTTGCCTTAATTGATGAAATAATGAGAGAAGCTCAAAGTTGAGAAATGTTAATATAATGCCTTGTATTGTAAAAAGGTTCAACTATCTATAAGTAACAAGTAGAGTACATCAACCAGTGAAATTGCTTCACTTGGGCCTTAAAGTACACCGTCCAATAGAAATGCTCTATTTGGGCATACCATCACGCATATCAACGGTAACCTTGCTCGTGATTCGAGGGATTTTGCACGAACTAGGTAGCGTGTCTGTCTCTTCTATCTTCTAGCATGACTTCGGGTAATGAGTTCCTATCTTTATTAACAGAAGCTTCGGTTGGCATGACATTATAATAGAAGACGTTTCAATTGGGATGAATTTTAAAAGTGATTTTTTAGACTTTTGATAGAGGACTTTATAAAGGAAAAAGACAAAAAATTAAGAAAATAAATAAATAGGAATTCTAGTCTCTAAGAGGCATCACATCACCGAACCTATATCTCACTATTATACATATAGAATATTGTTGAAATTTCAAAAATTTCCAGCTAGTCAGTAGTAGCTATAATTCTCTTTAAAAAAAAAATCTGTTTGCCTAGCTTATGCACATTTCTGTGTGTAGGCTAAATTTTCACTATTATCTCCTTTGGAAATTTAAGAACTTGATGGCATAAGCAAAAATAAAGCAGAAGAAAACTGCCCATACAACATGCATTGCAGCAACAACTCCCAGGAAGTCATGCTCATAACCAAAGCTCTCCTTCAGATACAACTTCAATGATACCTCGCCGCCTCCTGGTATCTCAATCGGGCTGTTCTTGTCGCCTACTTGAGACGTTATAAGCCCATATATTGTCCATGCCACCGGAGAACCCCAATAGTACCACCTCCACCATATCGGAATTTGCTGCATATGTACATTCATGATTTTATCAGAAAAATGCGCGATAACAAGATTCTTCTATGCAGTGCTTGGTATGGTATACTAACCGTTCTTGGAATGACGAAACCGGAGAACAAGTTCCAAAAGCTGAGGAAGAAAGACATTACGATTGCAGCAATGTGGTAGTTAGGAGTGAGCGCAACAAGCATCATTCCATACATCGTGAAGTAGACGAAGCACATGAAAACAAAGAAGTAGAACAAAAAGAACTTTCCAGCCGTCCACTGGAATCCAATCATTGCGTACAGAATAAGGCTGTAAATGAATGTTTGAATCGCGACATAGATAGTCTCTATAGCCACCTGCATATGGCGTAAGTACAAATTACTTCTCAACGACCAATTGATTTTCTAGAGAGTAGTTTATTATATAACAACAACACACCCAGTGTAATCCCTTATGGGATCTAGGGAGGTAGAGTGTACGAAGAACTTGCCCCTACCTCGTACAGATAGTGAGACTATTTCTGATAGACCCTCATCTTAAATAAAGCATGCCAAACAGTTTTAAAAAGGTGATACAGATACGGGAGCAGAAATTACGCGAAATGGAGAGCATTACACAACAAACATGAAAAAGAACAGTAACGACAACGTAATAATGCAATAATTGTAGCACAAAAAACACCAGTGATAGCTGAAATTGAAGAACAACAAACTACGAGAATAGTGCTAATACTATTGATAAGAAGGAAGGTCCAAGTATGACAGTATATGTTTAACTGATGTTACTCTTACCTGAGCAAATGCATAAGGGAGTGCAGAATACATTCCTGCTGCTTTTTCCCGATAAAAGACGGTCCTTTCTACAGCAACAATAGACTGTACGGCTGAAGTATTAGTTCCACCTAGGAACATGACAGCAGCATACATAGCTCCAACTATGTTTAACAGGTCTTGTAGTTTGGACCTGTTGTCATAATTAGTCTTAAGATAAAAAGTGATGACGGAAAAAGGAAGACGCGAAGTTAATTTTGGGACTCAAAAAAGATTACTCACAGTTGGTTTCCCTTATTCCAAAAAATGATTCCGAATATTACTCCTATCATTGTTGTCATAGCAAACCGAAAGGCATTATACTGTGGATGCCTCCAATAGGACAAGTGTTGTTTCCAAAAGCAAGCCTTGCACTGTTCAAAAAACGGTTGGGAGTATTCCGTGGGGAAGTGAAGATCTTTGGATCCTGGTGCAGGAATGCTTAGTTCTTTGATAAGTTCTTGATTCCTCCTGCAAAAACCAAGTAAGGTAGTTCAAATGGTTAGTAATACCAAACCGGAAGTAAAAATTAAAATACAGCTACTCAGTCTTCTAAATTACCTATACAATTCAGAGTTGGCATAAATGTCAGCAAAGTCTACATGAAGTTGAGCCTCAACAGCCGGAGCCGAGATGTCCAGCATCCAAGTAGCTGGATTATATCCTTCTTTGATTCCAGGAACCCCTGGAATAGACTGAGAAAAAAAACAGCTTTTTAGTTGTTGATTTGTTCTAATAGACCCCCATCCGTATAATCTGATAAAAATATGATCCTCACTTGAAAATACTCGATCAGTAGGTGAGAATGATGACCAAGAGGCCCTGCATATATCACTTGTCCTCCTCTTTTCATCAATAACAGCTGCAAGAAAATTATTAGACGAGATTATGAGAAGAACAGTTGCATCACAGCGAACAGGTATCCACAGACCACAAGTTACCTCATCAAATGCTTCGAAGATATCTATGCTTGGCTGGTGGATAGTGCAGACAACAGTTCTCCCGGTATCCACAGTGTTTCTCACAGTTCGCATCACAATTGCTGCAGCTCTAGCATCAAGCCCTGATGTCGGTTCATCCATGAATATAATAGATGGATTTGCTACCAGCTCTACAGCTATAGTCAGCCTCTTCCTCTGTTCAGTTGAGAGACCATCTACCCCTGGAAGGCCTACTAGGAAGTCCCTCAGTGGATTCAACTCGACTAGCTCCATTATTTCCTCAACAAAATTCTAAAACAAGACCAAAAATTGAAGTCAATCCTTGACCTCCTTTTCTACGAAAACTGACAGATTTTATTTTTTTAACAGAAAATAAAGTTTTGTTCTTCATGTAGATGACAATGATCAGGAGGATACTCAGAAGCACAAAGTAAGATTTCACTGATAATACAAAGTAAAAGGATAAGACAAGAGTACACACCTTCCGTGTATATTCTTTTATATCCGGAGAGAGACGCAACCAAGCTGAGTATACCAATGACTCATAAACAGTAACATGTGGAGAATGAATGTCATTTTGTTCACAATAACCACTTATGCGAGCAAAAGTTGATTGATTCTTTGGATAACCAGAAATGTTGATGCTTCCTTCAATGTAGCCTTCTGTTTTCCTTCCTGCTAAGACATCCATCAATGTTGTCTTTCCGGCACCACTCACACCAACTAAGGCCGTAAGAACTCCGGGCCTGAAAGCACCACTAACATCTCGTAACAATTGGAGACGAGTCTCTTCAACTCCTTGGGCTTTCATTTCCTGATAAATTATTAGAACCGTATTAAGCCACAGAAGGAACATTTCCCACTAGTTAGCATCATAATTAGAACATGGGACTAATCATGGAAATCAAATAGAAAGTTCCAAATAGCCCTAGTAGTCAGTTCTTTGCAAACATACTGCTGTATCACAGTTTTCATTCAACCGGAGAAGTTTGATTGTACGTCTAAAATAGTAGTTGACTAACAGGTTGTGTTTTCGACCAGGATCCATTCAACAATAAGCTTTAAACATGTATATATTCACAAAATCTAGCTTCCATGAGATTGTTAGAAATTCCTTGGGAAGCGTCTATTCAAGATTACCAGATATTAGTAAAAACTGAATCATAACAAAGTTAATGTTTAAATACCAAGAAATGTTACTTACAGCTGGCATATCGACATAATAATTGATATGATTAAATGCAAGGGACAGTGGTTGGAAAGGAAGCACCATTCCTCTTTTCTTGGCTTCTTCAATACTTGAGTTGTTAGTGTTCCTTACGTCCATAACTATACCTGTTATAATCGTTCAGGTATTCAGAATATTTACAAAGGGTAAGAATAGAGAAAGGATTCAACATCTCCAATATCATGACATTGTCTAAACATTATTGCATTTTATGAGGAACTAGAAAATACAAGAGTCTCGACCTTCAGTCATTGGAGCTGAAGATGCTGAACTCGGCTCTGTTCGCTTTTTTTTCTTACTTTTGTCATCATCTGAAATAACTGATCTAGAATCTCCAATTGCTGCATTTTTCTTACAAGAACTGATCAGAACCAAAAGCCAATTCTAGATCTTAAAATAGTGTAGAAAATCTGTGACTTACGGTTTAGGTATGTCAGTGCCAAGATAAAGCAAAAGTTGAACAAAAACGAGAACGCAAATAGGGCAACAACACAGAGCCAGAAAACATGGTCTTCTGTATACATGCTCCTTGCCTTAAGAAGAACCTTGCCGACTGTTGGCTCAGAAAATCTTGTGTCATTGTTGGGCTGCAAAGAGCAAGGGATAGGATGTGTCAAGATAATGAATGTTGATGGAAGAAGTCAAAACAATATATGCTGTCTTTTTAATGAACCAATATTGGTAGAGCTTACAGTATTCCATCTTTCGTCCAGGAACTCATTGATGGCAATTGCATTCTGTCCATATGTCATAGGAGATATGTAGTAGCCCCATCTCATCCATGGTTCCAGGTCATCTACACCAGTACATAAAATTGCATTCAAAATATCGGACATGCCATGTGAAATTGGCATTTTTTGATGACAAGGGAACCCACAGTAAACCCCGCTCTAATGTAATAGCCCGCAAACCACACAGGAGAGGTAAACCCCACTAGGCAAACCCCGTGCGACGAGCTCAACCGAGAAAGCATGTAGGGGGTTCAAACCTGAGAGCCCCCATTTGGGAGATCCCTGCTCAACCAACTCGGCCACCCTTGCGGGTCATGTGAAATTGCCAATTTTGTAGATCCCCCTGCACCTATAGTCCAAGACTATAAATAGCTCTCTGTAACAGAACAGAGAAGTTTCCAATTTCCAAGAGTGTAATAGAAAACTAACCTTTTGCAACGATGAAACCACCAAACAAAAAGACTATCAGAATTGTGAAAGTTGCAAAAGTGCCAGCAACTACTTGAGTCCTTCCAAGTGCACCAACAAAACGGAATAGAGATAGAGCCGACTGATGCAAAGCAAAAAATACCAAGAATTGGCGAAAAAACCTGAAAATTTTGTAGGTGCAAGAGCCAAGAATGTAAGTTTGAATTCATATAGTCTAAACTAATTGTTATATGTGCAACATAAATTCACATTGACCAAATATCATGACTGATCAGCCTAACAAATAAGCCACATTTTGCCACAAGATATTTTGGTTGTTAGGAGTGAGCTTAGAACATACCTAGTTGCATCAGGAGCAAACCCGATGGTGTAATAAGTAAGTACGACCCATATCAGTGATTCCATAAAAGAAAGGGGAATTCTTAAAAGCCAAATGGGAAGCGCGAAAGCCCAAGCTGGGTAAAACAAAGAATCTCTTTGTTTAAAGAAGACAGGAAGTCTGAAAACGGTAAGTGCAAGCTCCGCTGTACCATTAAACATCACATTGATGAGGCTGAAAAACAAGGCACCATAAAATTTGCCTCCATCTGCGATCTGACCAGTTTTCATCTCTGTCCTAAAGAATACTGTGAAGGCAATTATTGACATCACAGTGATCTGGAACGTCTTAAATATGTATAAGAAGGAATTCCGCTTCATCAATAGCCATTCCCTCGATAAACATGCCTTGAGGAGTTCCATGTTGGAGATACCATACTTCTCAGTAACCAGTGCAGCAGGATGGACTTTGCTTTTGTCATAAGGAACTCCAAGGTCATCAAAAAGTTGTTGCCCGACATGAAAATTGCTAAAGCGTTCTGCAAATTCAGCCACTGAAATATATTGGTAAGGTTCATTTTTTCTGAACCAATACTGTTCTTGGTCCTTTAGAGAAGTAACCTCTTGCAGAAAGTCAGCAACTCCTTTCCTTTCCGGGCATTTGAATCCAACACTCTCAAAAAACTCGAGGACATTCTCACGTGGACCTTGGTAGATAATTTTTCCCTCAGAAAGCAATATAATGTCATCGAAAAGATCATAGGTTTCTGGTGCAGGTTGAAGAAGAGAAATTATCATGGTTACATCCATGATATGGACCATCTGCCTCATGGATTTCACAATCTGAAATGTGGTTGAACTGTCGAGGCCAGTTGATATTTCATCCATGAAGAAAACTTTAGCAGGGCCAACCAACATTTCTCCTGCACATTAAATGTTGTCACAAGGCGCATGCACTAGAAGAAACTCCGCAAACAAATGTTATATATGATGATCTTCCTTTGATTGACGTGATATTCTACATACCTGTTGTGAGCCGTTTTTTCTGTCCACCAGAGATACCCCTTCTCATATCATCACCGGCCAGTATATCAGCACATATATCCATCGCAAGTATCTGTAATTCACTTCAATAATCAGTTCTAGGTGGTTTGTACATGCAGGAATTATTACGAGTTCAACCAGGAGTCTAACCATAAGAACATAGTCTGTGACCAGACTAGATTCTTGGCCCGCAACAGCTGTAGCTTTCATAAATGCATCTATTTCCGGATCAGGTTTGATTCCTGCATCCTTTTCACGCCTTGACAATTCAGTAAGGAGCTCATACCTTGTTCCAACTCCTAAACAACGCCCTGCAAAATCCAACGTCTCTCTAACTGTCATCTCTCCGTGATGAATGTCATGCTGACTAATATAAGCACATGTTCTTTGAGGGATGAAATCTGACAGTTCATGACCACAGTAACTGATTCTTCCGTTCACCTAAAAGAAACATTGTCGCGCTACTTAGTTAAAACTTTCAGGCCACATATTGAAAGTTCAAAAGTCACTCACTCTTAGGTCCTTGTCTAGCACCCCAGCAAGTGCTTTTAGCAATGTAGTTTTTCCAGAACCAGGAGGCCCCAGAAGTAACGTCATCCTATAAAATGCAAGAACCGCAAAATCAATATAGGAGTTCCAATCTCCATAATGCCCATCCCAACCACACTAAATAAGACTAGATAAAGTGTTATATTGTGTTTTTACTCTTGAGATATACCTAGAATTCTTCAGTGTCCATAATTTAAATTCATGAGTTAACTCTAAATGCAACTGTAGTTTGGCGAACATACCTTGAGGGTCTTACGATTCCATTCACATCACGCAGTATGTTGACAACCCTTTTCTTTGAAGGGACAATCTTGATCTTTTCAAGAAACCCCTACGAAATTTGAATACGAAAAAAAATGAATTCACCAGTACAAGTACCAAATTTTGTCAGCTACACTTTAACAAGTACAACGAAAACGAAGAAAAAAAAAACTTTAACAAGTACAAGAAAACTAAAGGAAACAAAGGCATTTTTGCCAATATACTGCAACAACAACAACAAACCCAGTATAATCCCACAGGTGGGGTCTGGGGACGGGAGTGTACGCAAACCTTACCCCTACCTTGTGATGGTAGAGCGATAGACCCTCGGCTCAAGGAGAGATGAAAAAGAAGCAGTGATAACAGACAATAACAACAAGAAGATAATAAGATAAACAAGCGAAAGAAGCAATCAGATAGTACTAAAGATCTAAGAATACGCAACTTAAAAATAAAACTAATACACCTAAACTATTGTAGATTAAATTGAAACCAAAATGTAATAGTACCTCTACAAAATTGATTGAAGCATTCCAGAGAGTAGGCAATGCTCTAGATCCAACATATGCATCTCCATCAACACAAAGATGCTCAAACCGAACTTCGACTTTTGGAATCTCAATTCCAACCCTGTTACAACATTTGATTAACACATAATTTACTAAGATCAATGAAATTTTGTTACTTCTACTACATTTTTTTATGTTCAGTCTCACCTATCAGTCCTGTCTCGGAGTCTTCTAAGAAACCTCTCGTTATCTTCTTCGACAACTTTAAGAATACTTTCTAAAATCTGTTTCCTGTCTTGTAATCCAAGATGTAAAACATCAACTTCGTGATAATTAATCTTTCCATCTTCCAATGTTTGTCTCAAAATCCCTTTCCTTAGCCTATCATAAGTAGGAAGTCTCTCAATAGCAGCCCATTTTAGCTCTTGTTCATCGTCATTTTCCCGTGTACTTTTCTGAAAAACATCACCTCCTGGTGCAGTAAACATTACTTCTCTAACACTAGCTGATGCCCAACTCCTTGAACTTACTGATCGAAAACTCGTCCTCCTTTCGCTCTTACTAATGGACCGCCGGCTTAGTGACTTGGCCAGCTCATCCTGGCCTAATGTTGCCTCCATTTTTACCCTCTCCAATAAACTCAAAAACAAAAACAAAAAACCTTTAAATCCTCTGGTTCAATGAACTCTCTAATATCCACAAAAGATTGAAATTCACTTGATCAAACCTGTAAACATAGAAAAAAAAATAGTTAAAGAAAAACTACTACAACAATCTTCTTAACATATACGGGGCGTTTGGCCATGAATGTTTTTCACTTAGACTCCAGAAAACACGTTTGGCCATAAAATCACGTTGAATTCTAAAATTTTCAGGAATTTGAAAAACACGGAAAAACTCTTTTCAGTTTTTCACTCCAAATTACTCGCAAAAATTCAGAAACAACTACAACTTGTATTCATGGCCAAACACAACTCTAATTTTCAAATATCATTTTTCACTTCAAAAACAAAAACTATTTTTTTTCAAATACTCACAATTTTCATGGCCAAACGCTCCCTACATTACACCAATTCTCTTAACTTCTAACAAAAAAACCAGAGCAGCATAAATAAGAAAACAAACTCAAGCTGGGAAAATTCAAGATCTCAAGAAAATAATGAACCTACAAACAGAGGCGAATCCATAATTTAAACTCTATCGATTCAACCTTTTACACATAAATCTATGTTACGCGTAATTTTTACTAAGGGGTTCAAAAATATGAAAAGTAAACACATAAAGAAGCCAAAAGGGTTCAACATCTACTGTATATATGCATAAAACATAATTTTAACCACATATGAACAATATAATTTTTCGCTGAAAGGTATTCGGATAAACCCCTTGACCCTACCTAGCTCCGCCCCGATGTTCACATTTGCTGTATCATGCAGTAGAAAGAAGTGGAAAAAAGTGAAACAAAGTAACCATAATAATCAAACTTACAAAATGGGGGGAACAAAAATAATTCAAGATTATACACAAATCCAGAAATGTACCAGTAAACAAGAATTTAAGGAATTTGTAAACACTTCATGATATGAACAACTTTGATACACAATTATTTATGCATTAAAATTTTATAGTACTATGTGAAAAAGTGTGTACACATATATAGGGTTGGCATGGTATAGGGGTATGTGGGGTTAAGAAAAGAAGCTTAATTTGTTTAGGCAAATAGTTAATGCATGAAAATTGAAAACTTTTGAACTTCCAATACAAGTCATCTCTTTGACACTTACTGTTCTTTTCGTCTAAATTTGTTTCTACTATTTGACTGTTTTCTAGACATTTAATAAATTTTTAAAATTTTGTATAAATTTGAAGAAAAAAAATATACTAAATTTACCTAAATTACATGTTACATGTTAAATTTGCCTCTAAAGTGGAATGATTGTGACAATTTCAGAAATTTGTATCAAAAAGATTTTAAAAAATTGTCATAATGAATTCAAATCTATTTGCCAAAGCAATCTTTGAGGCAACTTTGTTTATAAAATTAAAGGTACAACTTACAAGTGTCCATATACACGATTAATTGCTATTTGCTACTAATCAAAAAAGGGTTGTTCCATCTACTAGTTTTTCTTTTTGTTTTGAAGAATTAAGATTTTTTTATCACTTAAAAAATAAATAGGAGAAAATAGTTTTTAAAAAAAATTATATGTAAAATTGAAGATCTCTTATAAAAATATCATAAAATTAAAAAAAATGTAAATGGCCTATCAAATCAAACAATTTATATACATAACTAGTTTAGTGTACGCGCTTTGCGCGTGATCGAGACGCGTATCTTATTTAACAACAAACACTAAGAATAAAATAGGACTTATCTACGAACTTCATCACTAAATTGCTCGTAGCTAAGATTTTTTTTTTAATAATTCGTTGCTAATCCATTACTAAATTAAATTAGTGATGATCAATTTTATTGTTTACCTTTTCATTGATAAGTCATGTTTCTATACAAAAAATATATAAGAATTTCTCATAGAATAAAAATCAACTCTTAGATTATACTTATGAATCTGAACACGTATGTATATCCGTGATTTGATCGGAGATCATCAACTTTAACTTGCAGGACATGTAAATTTAAAATAAAAACAAAATAACATTAATACAAAAATAGTATTTTACAATAATAAAAAGATTAACCTCAACATTATATTCACTGTATAATTGCATGGGTGTAAAGCGACGGACTCCATATATATGTACATAAAGAAGCATTAGTAATATTCAACAGAACGAATGAGAACATTAAAATTAATAAAATATTATAAAATAATAAACTAAGAGTTCTTATTTCTCTTGAGAGATGAATTATAATGAAGGAAAACTCTTTATTTATAGGAAAAAACTAACGTGTTCTCAAAGTTAGGGTTTCTATCTTTTCTCCAAAGAAATAAAGTAGACATTCACTATAATACAATAAATATATTTATAACATAAAAGATGTTTATAAAACTAATTATTATTAGTAAACGAATGAATTTTTAAAGTCTTTTAGTTTTTTTTTACGTACAGAAGGAGAAAAAAATGTAAAACTAATTATTAGTAAATAAAAGAGTTATTAAAGTCTTTTAAGGGGTTTTTTGACGCAATAAGCAAAAATTAAAGAGGCAAGTTTTAATTTTTAACTCCTCTATAATTTGTATTAGTGTTTTTATCAATTACTTTTACGATATTTTTACAACTTTTATTTTGCTAAAAGCAACTTTAATTTGTCAAAACTAACAATAGCTAAACAAAAGATATAGCAATTTTCTAATTTTTTTTTCAAAAAGATATATATATTAGCTTACCAAAAAACTAACAAATTTGTAGTATTAAGTACTAACGTTCAATTAATTAACTTTTTAAAGCATTTAGTTAAGGTAATATTTTAATTGATTTTAAAGTCCTAAATTTAAGGTATATAATTCAAACAAGGAAAGGTTTAATGACTAAATTTAAATGAATTTTAACTACTAAAAATATTAGAAAAATGGTAAAAAGACGATTTTGTCTAAAGCGAAGACTTTTAATGAAGGGCAAAAAATTCAAATCACATTATAAGGTCCTTCACATTTTAATATAGTATAGAAGATAGATAGATAGATAGATATAGATATAGATATAGATTTAAAAAAATTATTTATTTCGCATGTCTACTTATTTGACGAAAGAGATTCAATTGAATACCTTGGACCACACTTGTGAAGGGGAATGAGTATAATAACAAATAGGGGCGGATCGGATTTAGATAATTTTAAATATAAGATAACTTACTCACCGAATAGCTATTAAGTAGTATCGAATTTGTAACTAGAACTCTAGTTCTGTCCCGCCTCTAAAGAGGGCTGGGTGGGGGGGGGGGGGTGAGAAAGGTACCAAAGACGGCAAAAAGACCAATTCTTCTTTTGTTTGGTTTTGGCAAATATTTTTTTGATAGAGTTCTAATGGGTGCAAAATTAGAGAAGAAGTAGAATACATATATAGTTCTTCAAGTCTCAAATATTAAAGGGAGAATAACACTTTTAGTTTCTGAGTTATTGTGTTATTTCAGTTTTGATTTTTATGATATTTGACCAAGCATTTTTGACCTTCAATTAAATAATGCATGCTATTTTGATCTGATGACTAACAGATCTAATCAAATTAAACGGAATGATAACTGTTAGTAAAGACACTTTGGACATTTGAGAAACTATGTCTTTTGCCAATATATAATTATCGAAAAAAATTCTACTTCTGTATACCCTAATTTTGCACATATTTAGGCGTCCATAGAAGTCCTCGATAATCAGTGTTCAATTACAGCGGTGAAATTGCATTCTAAAAGTGCATTACGCTTCACCGAATTATGGAATTGCATTCTAAACATGGATTACACTTCATCCCATTGTGTTTAAAGTTATCATTCCATTTAATGTGATTAGATTTATTAGTCATCGGATCAAAATAGCATACCTTGTTAAATTGAAGGTCAAAAGTGCTTAATTGAATATCACAAGGACCAAAACTGAAATAATATAATAACTTAGGGACTGAAAGCGTCATTCTCCCAATATTAAAGCAACAAATAATCCAACAAAAAAGGAATGTGATCTATTAGCATGGCCAGTGAGTATTTGGTTGTACTAACAAAATTAAGTGGCAAATCTATAATTACTACTAATTCAATTATGTTTCTTTAATTGCCCTTGTATCTAGATATATATCGCTCATTTTGATTCTCATAATCCTCATTGTACCTAACTACTTGTTAAAAAAAAAATTGAAGGTCTAAAATAATAAAATATGAAATACGCGATATACTTATCGAGCATTCAAAGGTGTGGCTTAATTGAATACGCAATATTCAATTATGTTTCTTTAATTGCCTTGATATTTGTTGTTGCTGCGAGATGACACGTATTCTATAAAATTAGTCAAGGTGCACGCATGTTAGTAGAAAGAAATATCAACAAATTATGCAACTTTGTATTTCTCTGTCTTGTTTGTTCTTTTAGTTTCTTTTGTCTATAAGCTAAATATTTGATTATTATTTTTTGACCAAAAATGGTAGTAATCAATGCCAATAGCTAAAATTGTCTATATCCAATAATATCAGTATATACATATAAGTTAAGAAATTATATTATATTATTATGTCTCACATAAGTTAAATATTGATCACTTTCTAGCCCATTACAACAATGGACATGGTCAATTCATCTTTATTCTTGAGCCTGCAACATTAATTTCAAAAAGTTTCTGGACTAAAATATATAGAGATAATGTATAAGTACCACCTTGAACTATGAACAAAATCTCAGAGACATATTTAAATTTTACATAGGTTCTATTACCCCCTGAACTCTTTTGAAATGTAATTATTTACACCTTGAAATTAGATAATCAAATATCTTGCACAGGGTGTCGTGCACGCGCGGCCAGTTAGAAATTATTTTTTTTCTTTATTTTTTTCTTCTTCCTTCCTTTATATTCCACTTAAATCTCTTCTTTTCTTTTACATTTTTATTACTTAAGGTGTGTTTGGTACGAAGGAAAATATTTTTCATGAATATATTTTTATGAAAAATAAGTTGATTTCTTACTTATTTTCTCTTGTTTGGTTGGTTAGTGAAAAATATTTTTTAATGTTTGATTAATGAGTAAAAGGAGCACAAAAATACATAAAAAATGAGTTCAGGGGGTAATAGGACCTATATAAAGTTTAAGTGTGTCTCTGGGATTTCGCCCATAGTTTAGGGTGGTACTTATGCATTATCTCAAATATATATTATTATGTTAAGCGGCAAAGATGGTAATTAAAGAGACGCTCAAAAACGAAACCAAAATCGATTAATTGAGGCATGTAAGTGACTGATGATAAATCGATATGACTACATATTAAATTTAATTTTTTTGTTTTATTAAATTATTTCAGGTTATCATATCAGATTATCATGATTTCAAAATTAGAAACAAAGAGGTATGTGACATTCTAATCATGACAAACAAATTATACCAAATTGTTAATTCTCAAATGGACAAAAAATGTTTGGTAAAATATGGGATTAATTTATGTTCTTCTAGTTACATCTTGCGTGGGGCTAAAATAATGCGACACTGCCAAAAGTTAAGGAAGATTAATGGTAATATTCATTCTTTAATTTTTTTTTTGGAAATAATAATAAGAAACAAAATACAGGAATAATAAATAAATGTGTCATTTAACTAGGCTTCAATAAATATTTATGTCCTTTAATTTTGGGTGTACACAAGTAGACACTTAAACTTGTATAAAACTGATCAAGTAGACAAACTCGTCTTACATGGCAATTTGCGCGAGATGTCACGTAGGACGTGTGTGTCTATTACTTGTTCAACTTTATACAATTTTTAAGTGCCTATTTGCACACTCAAAATTGAAGGGCATAGATGTCAACTGAAATCAAGTTAAAAAACACGTTTATATATTATGCCAATGAAGCTGACAAAGATATTTAATTATTTATGATCAGATATAAAGCCGGCTTAATTAATCAAATTTAGGATAAATTAACATATATATCCGAAATAATCGAACAAAACTTTAGTCTAATTAGACAACTGCATATGTTTCAAGAAGACCAATACCATGTTGACTACTGTAGAAAATGTTTATTTCAAATTACATCATTTTAGTATGATTTAATTATAAGTAATTTAATGAGATTAGAATATATATTTATTGAGTTGATATACGTACCCCAAAGGGTGTATGGGTTGGTATAGGAGGTGGTATTCCATGGGAGGCCAGGGATTGACTTCCGTTGCCAACGTCTTCTCAGTCGAGCTCATTATATTGGGCTTGTCTAGTGCGATTTATATTTTCTGTGTGATTTGTGAACTATTATCGAAAAGTGAGTTTACTCGGTATGCAACTCGAAGGATAGCAATTAGTTAATTATATATGTTATACCAGTTTGCAAATACTTCCCTACAAGTAAAAGGAAAGGTCAAACGTGATAGATTTGTAACCAATTATTTTACTTAATAAGAAAAATAAATGTCAAACATAGCTAGCTAGTATCTATAATCCAGATCATCAAACAATATAGGAGGATTTATGTATTTATAATTCCTTGCTCAAAAACCATTTACGTCTCGTGATAAATTGAAAAAGTTGTGTATGAAGTTTTTCGTTTCTTCATCTAGTATTCGATATCTGCATTGGAGTTCGATTAAATTAGAATTTGCACGTTGCATGGTCCATTATTGAGGCAACGCTCCCAACATAAAAAAATTTCATTCTCAAAAGTTCAAACCCGACATCTATAATTAAGAGTGAAGCAATCCCGAACCATCGTACCTTAATTTGGAATAACGTTACAGCTCATTACTTGAACTAGTTGTCAAATTAATTGAACTAATTAACTAAAATTAGTAGTTTTATATAAGTCAATTCCCTGACTGATAGGGTAGATCAGTCCCTCTCGTGATTAAAAAAAATATATGTTACAATTTTTTCCTTTCTCAATAATAAAAATACAGTTATAAGCATTATTTTCTATTTGATTATTTTTGCTAAAAATATGTTGCAGTTTTTTCGTTTCTCAATAATAAAAATACAGTTATAAGCATTATCTTTTTTTTTTGCTAAAAATACAAAAAGTAAATTGTATTCAATGTTTCTTGTTTGTTTGTTTTGGTGACTTCTTTTAGTAACAAACATTTATCATAGTTTCCATATATATATATATATATATGTAGTTAGTAGTTTCAACTAAGAAGTAGACCTCGTGTTCATAACGCAGCCACATAAATTGAAAGGTAATAAGTTGAACGTCTTCGTTGAAAATTTATATTGTGTAATATAAAAATATAGATTATCTTAAATACCTTTAGCAAAGTCCTAGTTTCGGCATTGCTCGTGTCCACCATTTTTTTTAAAAATAAATAGAATATAAATAAGACTTTATAATAATCAAGATAATCTTTGATGCTTAAAATTTCTCAGAGTAACAAAGCACAAAATTGTTTTTTTTTTATGCATATTATTCCAAAAGATTTAACTTAGGACTATATTATTCGAAAAGATTTAACTTGGGTAGTCCATTTTCTTTGGCAAATAATATCTTTGGTTGTCCAGAACATAATCTGATGTTTCTTAAATGAAAAATGAAAAGATATTGTATTTGTTGTATAGACAAAATTTCCAAAATCTAGCCAACCATATACATAATTGTTTGGGCTCCATGATCTTATGGGCCTGGAAAAGTTCCAAATTCTAGCACCCACAAAACCAGCCATAAGGGCTTTTTAGCCCATAAATTAGGGCCAAAAGTTGAAATAAAAAAGACAAAATTTCATAAATAGCTATAGATTGCTAAAATAATCTGGGCCCATAGCTTAACTTTCATTATTACAAAAATTAGATGTTTTTAAGTCAGTTAGAAGCGCTTGATTTTGTATACATATACAACTGAAACGTATTTGAAACGTATATGTAACAAAACAGATCCCTAAATATCTGGTAGAAAATTTTTTTAAAACAAAAATTACCATCATTTACGCGTGTTTTACTCTGAGTAATACTCTCTCTTCATAATTGACACATTGTATATAAAACTACAAAATTCATCCAATAAGAATCCATATACTTTATTAGTTTCATATGCTCATGTGTTTTACATCTAAATGTATTTGAGATTCAAGATAAATAATCATATACATTTGTACTATTTATACTGTTATATACAAATCTCATATACATTTTAAAACTCAAAGTATGGATCTCAAAAATATTTTACTCTTAAAAGTATGAAACTCATATACAAAACTGAATTGAGATTCGATTATACAAACAAAACTAAATTGAGATTCAAACCATATAAAATCAATTATACTTTCTGTCTATATACTTTTCAATTGTATATAAAACTCAACTGAGATATAAGTTTCCAGCAAAAACTCAAACCAACATGTTAATTATATACATATATAAACAACTTTGTTCAACATGTCAATTATATACATATATAAACAATTATATACATATACAAACAAACAACTGAGACTGAAACCAAACTTATTCAATTATAATTTTTCTCTATATACTTTTCAATTGTATACAAAGCTCAACTTAAATTCGATTTCACAGCAAAAACTCAATTGAGATTCAAACCATACTTTTTCGATTATACTTTTTGTATATATACGTTTTAATTGTATATAAAGCTCAACTTAGATTCGATTTCCCAATAAACACTCAAAACCCATATGTCAATTATATACATATACAAAACATCACAACAAATCAAAAATCGTGCTTTCAAACACCCAAAAAATGTATATAATTTGGGTATACCTCTTCATCCTCGTCTACGGCATCAAGATCTTTGTCAACAGTATCCTTTGGATCCTTTCTAGGTCCAACAATTTCTTTCACTTTTTTTTTTTGTTGTATCCAAAACCTTTTGAACTGACTCTTTGGATTGAAAATATTCGAAAATGTATTTTAGAGAAAATCTCTGAAAAAACTACACTAAATCGCCATTGTAGTTACTTTGTTTATGGAGATTCTGATTTGGGAGAGAGAATCGTGGATGGAGATCATGTGTGATGAGGGTTGGCGTGAATTTAGGCGGAAATTGGGTGAGGGGGGATTTTGAAGGATGCCAATATACGTTTCTTTGCCCCAAATTTATATATTGTCCAAAATAATAGCTACTTTTGCTAAACTATATCTATAAAATGTAATTATGTTAAAGTTAACCCATAGCCCATAATTAAGCACTTCAATGTTCTATCCCCCATAATTTTTCCAATAAAAAATGACCAAATTTCATAAATAGCTATAGTTTGCTAAATTATTCAGGGCTCATAGCTTAAGTTTCTTAATTACAAAGCGTAGCTAATTTCAAGTTCTAAAATCAGCCCTCGATTTGTATATAAACACTTATATACGTATATACCATAAAAATGATTCCAAAAAATCAGTTAGAAAAATCTTTTTAAAATGAAAATCTCCATAAAGCATGCATCTTTTACTCTCACTAATATTCTCTCTTCATAATTGACTGATACAGCTGAAAAATCTCAGATACAAATAACCATTCATATACTTTGCAATTTCATATACTCATGTATTCACCATCTAATGTATATATGTATTTGAGATTCAAGTTAATTAAGCATATACATTTCAAATGTATATACTGATATGTATAAATCTCATATACATTTTAATTTCAAAAGTTTGAATCTCAAAGTATGAATCTCATATACATTTGAACCTCAAAAGCATGAATCTCATATACAAATGTATAGCCAAAAATAAAGCATTCCAATTGCACAAATTTTAATTGTATATATCAAATTGAGATTCATGTTAACTAAGCATATACGTTTCAAATGTATATAGTGATAGGTATAATCTCATATACAAAACTCAACTGAGATTCAATTATACAAAACTCAAACCCAGATTCAATTATACTTTTTTTGTATATACGTTTTAAATTTTTTTAATTTTATTTTGTATTTGTATATACGCGTGTCATATACAGTTATATGTGAATGGTGATTTGAGCTATTATTGGCAAGTTTAAAGAGAGAATATATGGTAAATAAAGATGCCCATGATTTATGTTGTTTTCCATTTTTAGATAATATACGTTTCTTTCCCCCCAAAATGTATATGTTGCCCAAAATAATAGCTACTTGTTTTAAACTATACCTATAAAATGTAATTATGTAAAAATTAACCCATATCCCGTAATTAAGCCCTTCAATATTCTATGTCCCATAATTTTTCCATAAAAAATTTAGGATAAACTACCTAAAGAGGCATACCTCCTTACCATATTTACTAACTCTCCCACTACTTTATATTAATTACCTAATATACCACATGTTAACCAAAAAACTCCTTCGGATACATCACCTCACCTCGGATACATCCCACCCACCGGATACATCACAACCCTCAGATACATGTTGTAACCCTAAAATACACGCGGATACATCTTGTAACCCCTCAGATACATGCGGATACATGTTGTAACCCCTCAGATACATGCGGATACTCGATGTATCCGAGATAAAATCAAAGATGCCGATGTATCTGAGTGGTTTGGGACGTATCCGATGGGATTGGGATGTATCCGAGTGATTTGGGATGTATCCGGCGGGATTACGATGTATCCGAAGGAGAAATTTTTTTTGATTAAACATATAAAAAATTATAGACTGCGATTATTCTTACTATATATAAGAGGCTATAACACACAACTCGTGGGCGATGTGTCTGCTTGAGCTGTGTACTTGCCGTCAAGGATGGGCTCCGCTTTCAAAAATTTAGCAATCTATATTTTAATTTATGTTTTGAAAATTACATAAAAAGTATTATAAATCATAATAATTAATAACTTAAAATAGGTTTAAAAACATATAAAAGATTTGGTTGACTCTCGAAATTCAATCAGTATCATATATATTGGGACAGAGGGAATAACAATAATAATTAATAACTGAAAATATTTAAAAAATAATACAAAAAATTTGATTCACTGTTCAAATTTCATTTGTGTCACATAAATTGAAACAAAAAGAATAACATATATTATTTAAAAATAATATAAAAGTATTATAAATCATAATAACTAAAATAATATATAATAAATTTAATGACTTTTCAAATTTTATATTTTATAATATATATTGAGCCTCGTACTAACACGGATTCTGTATCTAGTAATTTAAATGAGAGGCTTAAAATCGGCTACCCGTGCACTTCTCCCAAAGTTGAAAAGGAAAATAACTAGAAAAAAATTGTTAAATAAAACTGGGGTCCAACAACTCAAAAAGTTCAATGATATTCACAAGGCACAAGCCATTATATTATAACCACACAAAAAGGAGAAAATGAAGAACAATAAAAAAGAAATATTAGTTATAAAATAATAATAAAATATAAGACAATAATTGATCTACATGTAAATTTGCCTGCTTAATTAAAGTTGCTTATTCAAAAAATTGTATTGTAGTTTTCACAGTGTCAACTTTTGAAACGTGATCATCGAGGATTATGACAGAGAAATAAATATTTTTTCATTTTTAATTAGAGATTTTGACTTTGAATTTGAATATACAATCTCCTTTGATAGAGAGAATTATCAATGCAATCTGAATTAATCGATCTCAAAATAAATATCAAACACTAAAGTGAAACAATTAGAAAGAAAATATTTGAGATGTGGGGACTTGTTAATAGTTGAAACTTGAAAGGGACATGATAGATAATATCTTCAATATTCTATTAGAAAGCGCTATCTTCATAATAGGCCATGCAGTGCGTGATCAAATTAATCGAAGCTCAAATGTTGACATCAAACATTGAGTAGAAAATAAAAATAATAATACATATTTCTTTATAACTTGTGACATCTAATATGTTTGTTTGTATTCGAAACACTTTTTTTTTTCATTTTAAAACTTTAAGTTAAAGCTATACAATTTATGTTGGGAAAAGAAAAAATTAATCAATATTCAACTTAGAAGATTAAAAGTGGATTATTTTGACTCTATTGTTCAGTTAATTTTTTTATTTTCATGGAGCTAAGTGAAAAATCGGTAATTACTAGCGATTTCGACTTCATGCAAACGAGTTGCAGCTTGCAATCCAAATTGATAACGAGTTTTTGGGATTAGCTCATCCTCGCAGAATCGCAATATATATATATATATACACACATAACATTACAAGCAATTGTAGTATAGATTATGTTACATATGATTTTGGAACTGCTTTATTTGCCTTGCATCGTTCTATTTTCTTATAACTTTGCTTCGACGATTTCTCTTTTGAACCAAGTGTCTATTGAGAATAATCTCTTAATCCCACAAAGACAGAATAAGATCTGTGCACATCTTATTTCTGATCTTGATTGTGAGATTATACTGAGCATTGTTATTGTTAGAACTAAGTGAATGTTGACTACCAAAATTATTCACCATCTACATAATAACAGAATAATTCATAATTATGCAACACTAAAAAAATATTCAATATAAGATTTTTTACCATAAATTCGAGTTTAATCAAATTTTAATGCGGATACTAGACGACATAAATATAGTTAACAAAAAAAGTCATTTAAAAAAAGGGAGAGAAAATCAAATGACGTAGAGACAAAACTAACCATAGATTGTTGCCATATTGATCAATCAATTTGTTCACGTTTATTTGAAGAAAAAGGGAAATAAAAGAAAAAAAATTTCACGTTTGTAGAAATTGACAGAAATTATCACCGTGAGTTACAATGAGATAACTGAGATTCCTCCATTTTTATCGCATGTTAGGACAAATCAACTTACTTTGAAAATAATTTTTTTTAAAAAAAATATTTTTGATGAAAAATAATTTATATTTGGTTAATAAATTTAAAAAATGCTTTTAAATAATGATTTTAGTATTTGAGCAAACTTTTTAAAAATACTTCTAAATATATTTTTCTCAAAAATACTTTTCAAATAAGTATTTCGGGGAAAAATTGTACATTTCTTTTTAGCTTATGAAAAAAAAAAAACACTTCCACTACTCTCTAGAAAATTTATTTTCTCTAAAAAGCTTGATCAAATATTTTTTTTTTTTTTAAAAACACTTTTATCCTTTCAAAAGCGTGACCAAAAAGACTATTAATAAGTTGTCTCAAATCCAAGTTTCTACAAACAAAATAAATTCTGTCGAGAGCATCACCCTAAAAGTAAATTCGTGTGTAATACGAATTTACTTGAATTTAATATAAATATCGAACACCGACGAAGAAAAAAAAAAAAAGAAGACAGAAATTGTATAGCTTGTAACCGTAACTTGCAGCAACTAATAAGCTATAACTTATACGCCCGTCGCCCGCCATTGATTTCTTTACTCATTTCCCTCTTTATAAACAACACAAAAAAATCTCCCATATTTGTCCCGGGTCCTTACAAGTTTCAACTTCTTCATCATATATTTATAAGGTAAAAAAAATCAAATTCGAAACTTTTTTTCATTTCATTTTGTGATATTTGATTTGTGTTTTTTTTACATTCAGTGAATGGTTAATTGCTCAAAGATTGAATCTTTAAGCTTGTTTTTCATGCATGACAATTGGGTTATTGCCACAGTTCAAGATTCCATGTGGGTTCATCTTAAATAGTCATATTGTTTAAGAATTTTTTGTTTTTTTAGTATACCCACTTGGAAATTAAAATGAAAATTGTGGGTATATTGGGTCATGAGTAATTGAAAAGATGGAATTTTTAGATGATTTAATGTTGGTCTCATATTAGTTTTTGAGTGATTTTTTATAATCAAGATTTTAGTATGAGTGAATTTTAGAAGGAAAGATGGAAAGGGTAAAAATGGTAGTTTGATTTATTGTACATCAGCAGCTATAGGAGCTTGACTGAGTTCAAATCTTCTTCACTTTTATAAACAAAAAAAACTCAAACTTGGGATCAGATGGCAAGTAAAACACTCCAACTTTGAGTATGTACATCTAGACATCTCAACTCGTCTCCACTGTGTCAGTTGAATACTCCAACTTACGAAATGATCATCTAGACACCTTCAAAATTTATGTGCCATGTTAGCGTCGGGGGTCCACGAGACACAATTGGGATGAGTTGGAGTGTTTAGTTGCTAGTTGAGATCAAGTTGAGGCACAATTGAGGTGTCTAGATGTGCACTCTCAAAGTTGGAGTGCTTACTTGCCAGCTGAGGCCAAGTTTGAATGTCTGTTTATGTATTATGCGTTATTTTTATGATCCAATAAAGGGAAATGCCTAAATTCTGTAGAAGTATTGGGTTATAATCGACATTTGGAATTCAATTTGATTTGGTTGTCTGATAAAGCAATGCCCTCCTATGTTCAAGTAGTTGTGAGTAATTCGTTCCTTTTTTTTCTTTTTCAAATAGTGCACTTTATCAGTATCTAGTAGACCTTTTAGCTACATAAAGAATACTATAAAGTAAAATTTTAGAGGATTATGCTCCCAAATGGGATGCAATGAGAAGTAAAAAGCTCATCTCAGGATTGTATCCTATTTACTTGATAAATTGGCAAGTCTTGTATGACTACGTCTTCTTGGTCTTTGCTGCCAATCACTTCTAGTGGACAACAAATAATTCAATATAGCCGAAAGTTACAAGATTCTACCGTCAGTCTGACGTTTGACAATCGTAATCAGTTACCTGGTTTGATTGTTTTGCTTATAGTTGCTCTTGATACATATGTCACCTATTTGATAAATTATCTTCAAAGTGTCATTTCATTCTGATAGTAACTCTTCCATGAATTTCCAGTATCATTAGGTATTTCCCTTTGGAATTGGAGGTATTGGATTCTTGATAAGGATTCTGGGTGTAGAAACTGTTCCTTGCCTCAACATCAGGATTCATGGCCACTTCTGAAGCAGTTCTGCAAGTTTTAGGTGGTTCACTACCTAGTCTTTTTGGATCTGATAATTCTTTTAGGAAATTGGGATCATCACATACCTCCAAATCTTTCATAAGATTCAGAAAGAAGAGGGGTCCAAAGTATGTGAATTTTCTCAACTGTTCAAACACATCATACCGTGCTATTAAGGTAGATCGCTTTCTGAGCACCAGAAGATCTTTGCATGGAGATATTGCTCATTCCTATTTAAGATCTGTGAAATGCAAATGCCAGCAAGCTGACAGTGCGAGTAGTATTGCATCAGAAAAGGGAAATGGGGGATGGTTTGTTGACACTGACCAGAGCTTCGATACAATTCATGGTAATACGTCAAGTGTTCTGCAGTTTGAGACAGCAAGAGAACTTAAAGTAGGAGAGGAGGACTTTCAATCTAATGGGAGCTTACCTCCAAATGGCTCAGTAGAAGATGCCTTGAATAAAATAGATGGAAACTCCATTGAAGATGAAGCATGGGAACTACTACGGGAGTCTATGGTTTATTATTGTGGTAGCCCTGTAGGAACAATTGCTGCTAAGGACCCCACTAGTTCAAACGCCAATGTTCTAAACTATGATCAAGTCTTTATTCGTGACTTTATACCTTCTGGTATTGCTTTCTTGCTGAAGGGAGAATATGAAATTGTTCGCAACTTCATCCTTCACACTCTTCAGCTTCAGGTATGTTGCTACTTGCATAAAAGTTTTTTCTCTGTGCAAAACGATTATTTACTGAAATTTTCTTTCATATAGTCGTACATTTGTTGATTGCATTTTTTCTTGCTTATATCTCATCATTTAGTTTCTTATCTCATTGAGCAATTTTGCAATGGATGTTCCTCGACAGTTGTGTACTTAAAGATGGTTGCAGGAATAGCTTATTGCGATATGTTACCGCTTTTTATTGTTTCATTAAGGGATAAACTCCTGGGAACAAATCATGTTAATCACTGGAAATGTTTGCTAGGATACAACTTTTGTTTGACTTATCTTCTTAATGGTTGCATACTGATATTTCCTCTTAAAACATTTAGTTCGGTGAAATAATTTTAATGTGGGTATACACCTATTTATGTTTTGTCTGCCAACGATAGATTACTCTTTTTTCAGTTTCTGCTGTTCTACGTCCCTCTCAGCAGTCTGATGATTTTGCTTTTCTACGTAAAATTAGAAATCTTTGGATTATTTTCATGTATTATACATTTCTTTATGTAAAAGGTATGTTAAGTATCAGTCTTCTTCTGATTAATCAAGGTAAGAGTAATAGTGTGATTAAACTAAATGATGACTGCTTTATTTCGTTGTTGACTGTTGTTTTACAAAGAGGGAGTGAAAGAAGGTTCTTTAAGCTTTACATCAATGGAGTTCTGAATTTTTTGCTTATCAGACATCAAGGAGGAAAGGGTGTTATCACCTAATTCCCATAGTGAAACTAACAAATCTTTCATGTTATTTGTTGGCAGCACTTAATTAGAATAAGTATAGATAAAAAGATTCGGTATTAGGAGGTTTATCATCTGCAGTTCCCTTAGTTTCCGAGACACCTCTCTTGTAATTATTGGGAGGCACTTGAACGCATATCACAAGACTGTCAGGCAATGCCAGTATTATTATGTTAATGCGTGGCTGAAATGTGCCGCTGCAATGATTATCTGATCTAGTTGCAGATAGGTGTACGATACCCCTACTGCTAAATGGCGATAAAGAAAGCTGGTGGTAACCTGGAAAATGGTGTTACTCTTTGGCAACTTTCATTTTGTTCTATTTTATAAATAATATGCCAAGGTAGTCGAGAATGTAGTCTAGTAGTCAGTGAAGTGGGAAAAGTCTCTCGGCGACCACAGTTCAAATCCTAGTGGAGACAAAACGCTAGGTGGTTTTACCCCATCTTCCTAAGCCTGATGGGCAGCGTTACCTGACACTTGTGCTGGCCCAAGGCAGCCGGTATTCGGTGGATTAGTCGAGGTTTCGCATGTTGGACCTTACTTCTTAGCCCTAAGCTAAGTCTTCCTCAATGATCGATCACTTGTCAGCATATTATGGTAAAGCCTTAAACGCAAGGAAAGCTTTCAAGCTAATAAACTACTTAAGAAAGAAAAGAAATAAAAAGATGTAAAGAAAAGAGTACAAAGAGAGATACAGAGAGGTAAAAAAGCAGGGGTTAGGACAATAACAAGATGACAGACTAAGTTGCTCTGGCTCTTCACTTTCGGTGCCGCACCCATGTCTACACGACGTGGATGTGGGATCCGTACCGGATTTGGTCAACTGATTTTGGGTACTTTGACAGAAATTGACGGAGAAATTCGGGAAAAATACAATGATTTATGTAATCAAAACAAAAGCTAAGGTGTAATTTAAGAAAATGAAGTACCTTGTATATAGAAATTTCTATGTCAGTCCTTTTCCTTATATCACCTTCTAGGAATCTCCTCTTGATCAATATTTTCTCCTCGGAATACCTTTTAAATTTTCTACATGATGTCTCATAATCTATACATATAACTCTATCTTTAGATATTTGAATTGTTTTTAGCCGAATCTCCGCACCCGTATCCGTACCCCGAATCTTAAAATTTAGATCATGAAGGATCCGAGTCCGGGGTCTTGTGTGACAAGAAGGTGCCTCTTAAACTGAAAGGCAAGTTCTACAGAGTAGCAGTTAGACCGGCTATGTTGTATGGGGCGGAGTGTTGGCCGGTCAAGAATTCACATGTTCAGAAGATGAAGGTGGCTGAGATGAGGATGTTGCGCTGGATGTGTGGGTTTACAAGGAGGGATCGGATTAGGAATGGATATTCGAAACGAGGTGGGAGTGTCTTCGGTGGAAGACAAGATGCGGGAAGTAAGGTTGAGATGGTTCGGGCATGTTATGAGGAGGTGCGAGGAGGCCCCTGTGCAGCAGTGTGAGAGGCTGGCTATGGATGATTTTAAGAGAGGTCGAGGTAGACCTAAGAAATATTGGGGAGAGGTGATTAGGCAGGATTTGGCGCAGTTGCAGCTTACCGAGGACATGACCTTAGATAGGAAGGTGTGGAGGGCGCGGATTTGGGTAGAAGGGTAGTAGGTAGGTTGGCTTCATAGTAGGGAGGGGTGCAGTGTCTTATGGCCCGTTTTGGGAGAGTGTCCCTTGTAGTTTTGTTTCATCTGCTTCGTATATTTTGCTAGTGTTTCGTGTAGTTAGACTATAGTATTACTTTAATGTTATTGTTTTGTGATTATCTACTGCTTTGTTTATTTGGATATATATCTTGGATTTTGTGAGCCGAGGGTCTACCGGAAACAACCTCTTACTTCACCTTTGGGGTAAAGGTATGGTCTGCGTACATTTTACCCTCCCCAGACCCCACTTTGTGGGAATTTACTGGGTATGTGTTGTTGTTGAAGGATCCGAGTCCGTATTGGCACCCCTATTGGACACTCACACCCGAGTCCAAGCAACTTAGATGGCAGACACCATCATTATCAAAAAAGAAGAGATGTGCCAGGCATTCACTCGCAAACACCGAGCCCACATCTTTGCAATCTTTTTTTTTGGGTGCTATTCATATTAGTCAAATATACAACTCAACTTATGTGACAGCTGGAAAGCATAGTGGGTCCCGAACTCGGTTAAAGAAGGAGGGTTGTGGTAAGCAGACAGTCAGCATAAGAGTTATTGACTTATGATGACTCCTCAGTATACTTAACATGATATAATGGACCCCAACTAATTCGAGATTGAGTCGTAATTGATTGATTGTATCAGAAAATAGTACACATGCATTGCCGGGTCATATTTTGGTAAAGAATGGGCTTTTTCCCAATACCTTTTCTTATATGATAAAATATACCTTGGGAAGAAATAAATAAATGATCTATCGTAAGTTACTGTGCTTTCCTTGGGATTTCAGAAGTAAATGTGTCTAGTTCCCCGCAAATTAATGTTTCCGAGAAGTATACCAAAGTTAGTCACACGACCTCCTCTTCTGCGCACCCTCTGTTCACAAGGTTCTTAAGGTAGAGGAGGAAGGCTTGGAAGCATCTCCTTATCTAAAATCATCTTGCATCGTACAAGTGTTGGTTTACCTTTAAACTCTGTAGTAAAAAAGAATGAAAAATGTGGATTCAACCTGCTAAGTTGTTTTTAATTTTTTTAAAAGAGATGTTTCATAGGTTGTAAACCTGAACGTTCTCAATATGCTCCACTAATCTGGTTAGCATTTCATGCAGTCTAAAAATTCTGTTAATGGAAATGATCAATGGTACAGCTAAATTTAGATCAAATGACAAGTGATTCTGATTTCAGAATAATCTGTACGATCGAATATCTCATTCAGATTTCAGGATTTTTTTTTAAAAAATGACAACTGATATGACATTATTTTCCAGAGCTGGGAGAAAACTATGGATTGTCATAGTCCTGGTCAAGGGTTGATGCCCGCTAGTTTCAAAGTCCGGACAGTCCCATTAGATGGTGATGACTCTGCGACAGAAGAGGTACTGGATCCAGACTTTGGAGAGGCAGCAATTGGCCGAGTTGCCCCAGTTGATTCCGGTAGGAAAAAACATCTCTCCAGAAAAAGAAGAAGTTTGTTTATTTTTGTTTTCTTTACCTTGTCATTCTTGTGCTTACAAAGACCTCTATCTACTGCAACTGTTAATCCCAGGACTATGGTGGATTATTTTGTTACGTGCATATGGGAAGTCCTCTGGCGATCTCTCAGTTCAGGAGAGAATTGATGTTCAGACTGGAATAAAAATGATACTAAGACTATGTCTTGCTGATGGCTTTGATATGTTCCCAACATTATTGGTGACTGATGGTTCATGCATGATAGATCGCCGTATGGGAATTCATGGTCACCCTTTGGAGATTCAGGTTTGTTTTCAATCACTGTAATGGTTAGTCTTTAGATGGGATAGAAAAAGAGTTGAATCAATTGTGGCTGGTTTAGTCTTTTACTAGATTTGAGAATACTGACCAGTCACAAATCTTTGGAGACTATTTTCCACTTTAGAGTAATTCCAAGTTTTCTTCTGCTGCACTGTTCATTTTCTCCCGTTAAATATATATGAAGCTACTTGCAATGGGGACTTGTATGGGATCTGAACAGAATGAAGATTGTGTGTGTTCCTTCTATTTCCTCAGTAGATAAGTAAACAAATGTGGGCAATTCAAACTGATGTATATTCCAGAAGATACTCATGCTATTGGTTATCAATCTGAGGTATAATAATGACGTTTTTAGTTGATTACTTTCAATGCGGTGTTGAATATTTAGTGGACTTTACTGGTTTAATAGATGCTGGTGATGGGAAAGAACTGATTTACAGCTTTAGTTCATCTGAAATAGGAAGACCATATTCATAGGTACGTGTCTTAAAAGTCATTGAAGTTTAAATATATGATTAGAAAATAAAAGTTCCTTAAGCTCAAATTTTGTCTTACAAGAGTGTAGTGCCTTCATTTTCATGGAAGACTGTTATGATGCAACCCGTGAGTATCTCATCATGTCAATCAAATCCAAGGATTTTCATTTTAGTGTTTAATGCAACCGTGGTTGAATGATTAATTAGGACATTAAAGAGTGTAGATTCTTTTGTGAAGTATTCTGCGCCCTTCTTCCTTTACAGAATCATTTTTATTAGTGCATTTCTTCTGTATCTCTCAACTCGTGTCTTGATCTTCTATGCAGTTAGTGGTATTTGAACCCTAGTTTTTGTACTTTGTCAGATCCACCTTGGCTTTAGGTTATCTTGATTTGCTCCCTAAGAATGTTGTTTAAGATCACATTTTAATTTGTTGCAGGCACTGTTTCATTCAGCACTGCTTTGTGCTCGAGAAATGCTTACACCTGAGGATGGATCAACTGACCTTATCCGAGCATTAAATAATCGTCTTGTTGCCTTATCATTTCATATTAGAGAATACTATTGGATTGATATGAAAAAGCTAAATGAGATTTACCGGTACAACACAGAGGAATACTCCTATGATGCAGTTAACAAATTCAATATCTACCCAGATCAGATTTCTCCTTGGCTGGTGGAATGGATGCCAAGCAAAGGAGGATATTTGATTGGAAATTTGCAACCTGCTCACATGGATTTTCGATTCTTTTCTCTAGGAAACTTGTGGTCTATAGTCTGTAGTCTTACAACAGATGATCAGTCACATGCTATATTGGATCTCATTGAGGCCAAGTGGACAGATCTGGTAGCTGATATGCCTTTTAAAATATGCTACCCTGCTCTTGAGGGTCAGGAGTGGAAGATTATTACAGGATGTGATCCCAAGAACACGTAATTCTCTACGCTGGTTACTTTGAAAAGTTTACTTTGTCTTCTATTGGATCTTAATAATAGCTGGTCCATTATCTTTCTTCATCTCACATTATCTTGTTTCTGATGCAGGCCTTGGTCCTACCATAATGGAGGTGCCTGGCCAACTTTACTCTGGCAGGTAACATCTGTCTGCTGGTCTTGAATTAAGAATTTGGTGCTTGTAGCTGTCTTATCTTTGGTTGGGAGATTAGACCTTCCCGACCTGATATTTTGCCGCACATATTGTTACAATTTACATCTCTGTTTCGTGTTATGTCTCATTAGTTAATCGACAATTCTATTACAAAAAATGACTTGAATAGCGGTGCATTCCTAGTCTATTTTTTATCTTGGGCATCTCGTCATTCATCATATTTCATATATCATGTTAGTATCTAATGAAGTTGCACAAGTTTGTTTATAAGGTAGAGAAAGATAGTGCAGAAAGTTTTGAACTAATTTCACCGGTGATATATAATACTGTTCGTGTATGTAGTATTGTCAAAGATTTGCTCGTCTTTTGTTCAGTAATTGAATTAGTTTCCTAAGATGTTATTATAGAATCAGCTAGGAGGAATTCGAAGTTGACGTGATATCTCTTGTAACTTTTGTAGCTGGCTGTTGCTAGTATTAAGATGAATAGACCTGAGATTGCTGCAAAAGCTGTTGAAGTTGCAGAGAAGCGCATAGCGCGAGACAAGTGGCCAGAATATTATGACACTAAAAAAGCAAGGTTCATAGGGAAACAAGCTCGCCTTTTCCAGACTTGGTCAATAGCTGGATACCTCGTTGCCAAACTTCTCCTTGCCAATCCAAGCGCGGCAAAGATTCTCATTACTCAAGAAGACTCCGAGCTTCTCAATGCCTTCTCTTGTGCTATCAGTTCTAATCCTAGGAAAAAAAAGCGCGGTCCAAAAAGTTCCCAGAAGACCTACATAGTGTGAGATGCCCACAACTCCACAAATGATTAGATGTACAGTTGTTGATTGACTTAATATTGGTCATAGGCATTCTTCTATGTCGATTCATTAAGCCAGTCAAAGTGTATGATAACTACATATAATTGTTTTGCCTGGTGTTCACAAGCTGAAATCCTATTAACATTTCAGCTTATAATATAATCTTCTGTAAACAATATACTAACTCTATCGGAAACAGCCTCTCTACCTCTCAAGGTAGGGGTAAGGTCTGCATACACTCTACCCTCTCCAGACCCCACCTTGTGAGATTACACTGAGTATGTTGTTGTTGTAAACAATATACAAACTGCCTGCTGTCAATATTAAGAAGCTTTCAACTTCAGACGAGTAAGCGTCGTTCGATGCCTGAATTTGAAGTGGTTCATTATGCATTTTATCTCATAGTTCTCCATATGGAAGTGCCTAAAATTGTTTTTTGCATAATTTTTGCTGTTGTATTACAGGGAGAAGCCAGTCTGGAAGAGGCCTTATTTTATAGATTTGGACATTTTCTACAAATTCCTATGTAATATTGTAATACAAAAGCTATTCCATTAACACTGTACTTTTGTTGAATCTGCTGAGAAAATATTGATATGAAAAACAATATTGCAATATATATTATGCTACAGAGCATGAATAGTATCCTATAATACATTATCTATTAGTTGTCGGGTCCAGCTTGCGCGCACCTCGACTAATTTCACGGGTTACCTGCCAACCTTCCACTAGCAACAGGTATCAAGTGACTCTGTCCACATCCTTGGGTGCTTATCTATCAAGTTATCTGTGTGACCTATAGATTACAAGTTCGAATTATGAAAACATCCACTAGTGCTTATATTAGGGTTAGTTGTTTACGTCACACCTCTTGGGGTACGATCCTTTTCTGGATCCTGCTAACGCGAGATGCTTTGTGCATTTAGCTGCCAATACATTATCTATTAGAAGGTGTAGGTCAATATCCAAGTTCTAAACTACAAAAGAATTGTCCAAAGTAGAGAAATCTGAATCATTTGATCTCTATAACTTGCAAACACTAGAAGACAAACAAGTTATAGTTAACATTAGTAAAGGGACTTGAAATCATTTTACGTAAAGGAAGAATCCAGAAAAAATATTTATCCGCTCCTGGTGTTTATAACAACCTAAGCAATTTAACCACAAGATTTACAAATTAAAGTGAGAATATGTATCACTTAAATAAAAGTTTATGTGAAAATACACATCTTATAAATTTTCTTGGTGTATATCAGGGCTGGAGCTAGGGGGTGCAATTTGAACCCCTTTTGTCAGAAAGTTATACTGTATATATATATAATCAAAATGAACTTTTATGTATATATAACAGATATAAAATCTTTAATTTTACCGTGTTTACTTCTTTATATTTGAATCATCCAGTGAAAACCTTGACTCGGTCACTGATGTATACACCATGTATATATGAGTGAGTTTTTTCCCGGAAGAACCCTACAGTCTACAGGATGTCATTATATTCCCAAGAACAATATAGGTAAATTGTTTTTAATATATGTAGCTTTCAAATATCTGTAGCTAGATGGCTAAGATATGCATAATTAAACTATAGTTAATATGCCACCAAAGATGTACCAGAAAATTAATCTATACATAGTACCAAATGTCATAAACTCTTAAATTATAGCATGTATATAGTAATGAGTTAATGGTCAAAAACACACCTTAAATATTTTGGTTTTAAGTTTCATACTTGAACTATCAGGTGTGCGAGCTTTCTACTTGATCAAAACATACTTCAACTATTAATTGTTCATTTTTCCTACCGGAACGATGACAATATTTTAGGTAGAGAAAAAGGAACAACTGATAGTTGATGATAGTTCGGGTAGAAAACTCGCACACCTGATAATTTAGGTATGAAACTCAAAAAATCGAGAGATTTTAGGTGTGTTTTGATCCTCGACTCTATAGTAAGTAATAGATATCAATCTGTCTTGGGCCATAAATGGGCCCGGACCCTCTCCAACAGCCGGCAATATGACCCACAAACCATTTTGCCGGCCCAAAGATCTACATATCCTTCTAACTACCCTTCAAAACAAGATGAATTTTTTCCCTTCATTATAACTCACCAAACAAAATTTCCATCATCTTATTTACCTTCCTTCTCCAATAATTTTCTCTCTCAAAAAACCATGTTAACATCTCCGGTGGTCCACGAGGACGCCAACTCCTCAACATCTCCAGGTATCAGCTCGACCACGTTAGAGGTGGGAGAAGTACTTCGTGTTAGCGTGGACACGGAGGTTGAAACAACCATATACAATGCTCATACCTCATATTCATCCTCCACGAAGCCCCATGCAACGTCTAGCGATCCATGCTGGAACGCCATGCAACGTGTCAAATCAGAAGTCTCGAGTTTGAGCCTTGACGACTTTTGCTTCATTCAGAAACTTGGGAGTGGTGACATTGGCTCTGTCTATCTTGTTGAGTTGAAGGGCAATTATAAAGGGTGTTTATTTGCAGCTAAAGTGATGGATAAAGAGGAATTGGTTAGTAGGAGTAAAGAAGGTAGAGCAAGGACAGAAATGGAAATATTGGAAATGTTGGATCACCCTTTTTTGCCTACCCTTTACACTACTTTGGATACTGATAAATGGTCTCTTTTGTTGACTGAATATTGTCCTGGTGGTGATCTACATGTTCTCCGGCAACGGCTGCCGGAGAAGAGATTTGATGAAGCCGCGGTCCGGTTAGTACTTCTCCCTCTACCATCACGTCTTTTCAGTTTAACCATCTGTTATCTTTCTTCTGATGATCGATTCAACCTCTGATAAAAAAGATATACTTTGGTTATATTTCATCTTTTCAACAAATTTAGTAATGAGCATAACGGCCCAGGCAAGCTACCTCGATCCGTCTCCGACTTCGATTCGTAACGCTCACAAACTCCAACAAGCCCTAAAGTCAACTTTAATTTCCCGTATGTTTGACCGTTCCTAGGGCTCGAACCCTAGAGCTTTGATTTAGGTCGAAGGAATTCCATCCATCTCAATCACAACACTCATTGATAGTACTAGCTCTACCATTATTATTCCAACTATATTTTTATATTAACTATATGTCTTGATGATTGACGTAGTCAATGTGAATGTTTGTCCAGTTTGCCAATGGGTCACATTTGGTAGACTTCTTAACAGAATGTGGGGATAGATTTTAATATAACATGATATTAATTGCTAATGTGTCCTACTAGATAGTATATTAATTATGTGCTTTCTATTATTAGTTGAAACTTATTGATCATGACCAAAATTATAAATTAATGTAACATGTGAGTTTGTCTATTTGATTGGCATAGGTACATGTAGTGAAGGGTGACCAGTTGAACATCCTTCATCGAAAAATTATATTGTGTATAACTGTATATTGAAAACTATATGACGTATATATGTCAAAAATTATTTTTCATACATATATATTAGTAAATCTTAAACACCTTTAATGAAATTTCTGACTTCGCCACTGATTTGATGTAACAGGTTTTACACATCAGAAGTGGTGGTTGCTTTAGAGTACTTACACATGATGGGAATAATTTATCGTGATTTAAAGCCAGAAAATGTGTTAGTTAGATCAGATGGACATATCATGTTAACTGATTTTGATCTCTCACTAAAATGTGATGATTCAATAGTAATGCCTCAACTTGTTCATGATGAGGGTACAAGTCCAAAACTAGATCAATCATCCTATTATTCGCCTCCGTATAATTCTACGTCTGCGTGCATCTTGCCTAATTGTATCGTGCCACACATTTCGTGCTGGTACGATAAGCACAGGCGAAGAAGAAGGAGAGGAGGAGGAGGAGGAGCGAGTGCTCGGAGACCACCCCTGAGGCTGGTAGCTGAGCCGATCGAGGCTCGGTCGATGTCGTTCGTCGGGACGCACGAGTACTTGGCCCCGGAAATCGTGTCGGGGGAAGGCCATGGAAATGCGGTGGATTGGTGGACACTAGGGGTTTTCATGTACGAGTTGTTGTATGGTGTGACGCCTTTTAGAGGACTTGATAACGAGTTCACCCTATCGAACATCGTGGCTCGAGCCTTTGAGTTCCCTAAGGAGCCAATTGTCCCAACCATGGTTAAGGACTTGATCACCCAACTTTTGGTCAAGGACCCCAAAATGAGAATGGGGTCCATGATGGGGGCCACAACAATCAAACAACATCCTTTCTTTGATGGTGTGAATTGGGCATTATTGAGATGTACAACCCCACCTCATATTCCTCAAAATTTCAACAGTACTAGAGACTTTGTCTCATCTTATGATGATGATGATTATGTAGACTATTATTAATTACTGATGTTTATTATTATTTAACAATATAATTTCCGAGCATCGACTATAATAATTTTTACGCTATCAGGTTAAGTTACGTATGTACTTACGTACAATAACATGTAACTATTTGTACTAAGTTTGATATGGTAGTCCGAATGATACAATTCGAGGATAATTGTAGTACAAAAAGGTAATCTGATTCTTGCAATGATTGTACAATCGTGATTGTCACTGACTTATATATTGGTCCTCTTTAGAAAGCTTTTTTATTTTAATTACTTATTTGATATTGTCTTTATTGAAGTCCGACAAATCTAAATTTATATCGACTAAGTTAGTAGATCTCATCAAAAGTAACGCTCTCTGGGATTTTTTTTACTGTCCCTGCAGCTTAGAAAGCTAGCACAACTTCTGTGTAAAATAATTTGTTGGTAGGTTTCTTTATTCTATACAAGGTAAAAAGGTCAATCAAGCACATAATTAATAGTAATCCTTCTACCTCACTTACTATTCCAAATTTATTGATCTTACTACTTTTATTTTTCAATTCAGTTGAGCACAAACAATATAATTAGCATTGTCATTGTAACTTTAGACTTAAATTAATGGTTAATTAATTTCTTTATTTTTCATATTTACCCTCAATATTAATTATTTATTCCTCAAATCATTTCTCAAGATCTAAGATTAAACAACAATTAATGTGAATATTGTGGTAAAATAGTTATGTCAATTATTATATTTGAAGAGACGTGTGAAGTCCAAATCGGACAAGTAAAAATTAACAGAGAATAGTGGTACAGGCAGTCTCAGTACGACTGAAAGTGCGATAGTCCTTCAAGTAAGGTACTTACGCAACCAAAGTCTTTATTATATTTCACCAACAACTCATGTATCGTATAGAGTTTTTTCCTATCTTTTTCGCGTAAACTTGCTTCACACCTGTATCAAAATCCAGTTGAGTTTTACTCTTCAGTAAGAATGATAAAACATTTTGCAAGCTTGAATCCTTATAAAAAGTTTGTCCCAATAAAGAAAAAAGTGGGGTAAAGTTAATTTTCTATTGAATTGAGTAAGATCCTTTTGAATAGAAGATGACCGTGATTTTTTTTCTTTTTTAGAGGAAGATTAAAAAATGCGGATTTCCTAATTGATTAACCTCTGAAGCGGATAAGATCCAAAGAAGTCTATACCTGCAGATGTAAGAGGAGCTTCGACGTGAACATTTCTAATAATGGTTTCTTCTCCAACCGTCAAGTAATTAGTACTGGTTATTCCAACAACTCTTATTATAACAGAACTAGTACCGTCAACTCCAATTGTAGCAGCGATAATGTCTTCACCACCAGATACTGTATTAAGAGCTTTTATTGCATCAATGATGAAAATACAGATCGAGCAGGCTCGTTATATAATAGCTTGAACCACTTAGGCTCTTTGCACCTAAATAAATAGTAGGCACGCAAAAAAATAAGACGTGAAGTTTATAGAGTCGTAACCTTCTAATTGAAACTTTCTTTTTTAGCTCACTCAATCGATAAGTTAAGACAATCAATTAAAAATTGATCAAAAGGACCTGTCAAGCCTTAAAAGTCAAAACATGTATAGCATATCATCATGCATAGCTTATTATCAGTAATAACTGGATAGAAAGCATATAAAGCATAACGTAATACTTTTATCCATTATCATGCATCAAATGGTTGAGTGATTTCACCTAACTTTCTTTCCTTTATTGTCAAACACTTAGAATCATACGTAATTATCAATGTAATTTTAAATTGGTCTTTTTTCTCCATATTCTCTTTGCTTTTGTTTTTGTTTTTGTTTTTGCTTGAATCTCCATGTTCTCTAATTAACACGTGTTAGTAACATGTTATTACTGCTTAATTGCTATCTGTAGACATTCTGAATTAAATAAATTAAATCAAGAATTGCAAAGGATCTTATCAAACAAGAAAAAGCTATAACTAAGAAATAATGAAATTTAATTATGTTTTCAATGAACCAAAATCTCCACATAAGTGATTTTGACATGATGTTATGAACAAAACAAGAAAAAGGCCAAAAATTGTTAATAACTTTGGAAAAGGAAATAATTCATGAGTATTAAGCAAAAATAATTTAATTAGAGTATAACTAAGATTCAACTTACCTTAATTAGTTGTAATATTACTTAAGAAAATTGCTGTAGTTACTTACCTTTAAAATTATCTGACAGTGTAATTTTTTTTATCCATTGACAGACTGACAGTGCACAAAACTTAAACTCATGAAAACAAGGTTGAGAGAAACAATTTTTTTTTTAAAAAAGGAAAGTAATTATGGTAACAAGTTTGATAGAATAAAATAAGGCTTAACACATTCCTTAAACGTGTAAACATATGTCATTTAGACACTTAAATTAAGTTTTATTCTAATTGAACACCTCAATTTTTAATAAAAGTGATCCAATAAACATTTATATTAAGTCTTATTCCAATTGAATACCTCAACTCATAATAAAGTATTTCAATTAGTCACTTTTGAGTTAAATTCTGAAAAATTGTTTACACATGTTTTCATTTGTCTATTAGATAGTTAAGTATGTCATCTAATTCTTTACTTATACGCATCAATCTCAACTAAATGATTGAGATTCTACGCCTTATTGAGGTGGATATATATAATTAAACAAATAACATATCTTATATCAACTATAAATCTAATAGATGAATGAAAAAATGCATATATTTTTTTCAAAATTTGAGTAAAAAATGTCTAATTAAAATACTTTATTAAAAATGTAGATGTTTAATTGATACACTACTTTATTCGATTGTCTAAATAAAATCTTGTTACTCAATTTCGTCTTTTTGGAAGGCAAATAAATAAGTAAGCAGGTTGTTGCAGATAAAGGGTATTGAGATTTTGGGAATAAGCTCTTTTATCTACATCAAATTACAATCTTCAATTTCTTACCATAATCCAAAATATTCAATTATATATATTTGGACAATTAAGCTAATGATGTTGATAAAAAGAAATAGTAATACATTATTCAACTTCCATTTCCTCTGCATATTCTGTGTTTCTAATTCACAAAAATGGATAACGTTAACCAATCACTCAATCAAAATTTTCTTAATTACATTGACGAAGAGGTACTTCAATGGCCACATTTTCGGCTACGATTTTAGCAGAATTCAATAATTTTAATTCAAATCTATACTTTTTTGTATAGATATTTAATTAAGATCTTAATAAGTAGCATTTTTTAATATTCCGAATTAATAAACTCAAAATTCTAACTTCACATTTCTCGTTTTATGTGCAGCTTGTGGACTATGAGAAAGTGGAGGATTCGGCATTAAACCAACAACTATGGTCTATCGAGAAGGTACGTCAATGACAAGATATAACCATGATTCTTCTTCTACCATTTATTTTTACTTATTCACTATACTTAATATATATTTTTATTATATCAAGAGAAAAAGATATATATTTTTTTCATGTTTTATCCTCACTATTAATTACTTATTCTAAAATCTAAGACTAAACATCAATTAATATGCATATTATGATAAAATATATATTCATATCAATTACTCCCTTTGTTTTAATTTGTTTGTCCTACTTTCTTTTTTAGTTCGTTTTAAAAGAATGTCTCTTCCCCTTTCAGCAACTCTTTAATTTTAATTTTCTACATGATATATTTAAGTCCATAAGATTAATAAAAGACATTTTGATATATTTGATGCATCTTTAATTTAAGACGATAAAATTTAAAAAATTTCTTTACTTTCTTAAATTATATGTTAAATCAAAATAAGATAAACTTATTAAAATAGAACAAATATTATTTTTTTTTAAAAACGTAAAACCTGAATAAGTAAAAATGACCGGGGGAGTATTTCTCAAATTGGTCTGAGGTCCACTTTCTTTGACTTTTGTAAAGCCAAAAACGAAATATAATTATGGAAACAAGTTTGATAAAATAAAATAATCATGGGAAAGAGTTAGACACAAATAAGAGGAATTTTTTTTTTTTAAAAAGCCAAAGAATACTTTTATTAATTTAATCTTAATTCTTTTTAAGACATTTTATATTTATGTGTCTTATTCATCAATCTTAACATTAATATGGAGGAATTTTTTTAAAATTTTAGAATATTTATATATATCTTTTAAAATTAATTCTAAGGCAAAATGGGAAAAATTAATTTTATCTTAATTTTTTTAAATTAACAAGTAATTTAAGACAAATAATTTTAGTAATGCAGATTGCAGATATGTATATGGGATAGATCTAAGGAATAGTTATGTAAATCTTGTGGTCTTTAAACTTGCCATATAAGAATTGAAAAACTCACTCCTACCTTCTAAATACGTGTCAGCAAAAATCAAGTCCATCAAAAAAATGTAATTTGCTAAAGTACCCTATTTAATAAGCATCTAATTGCTGAGACTTTTTTATAGTTCAAAATAAGTAATTTTTTTAAAGTTCAAGAGTGTATTGATATTTTCTTTTTTAGGTTTACCCTTTTTTTTTAACTATTTTATATTTTCTAGAAAATGAATTGCACTACTTACAAAGTTATATTTATGATTTCACATTGAATCAAAAAGGTAGTATTAAAAATTATCTTTTAATTTATGTCCTTAAATATCTTTCTTAAGGGATATGTAACACCCCAACAGTTCACTTATATTGGATTAGAGGGAGTATAATTATATAATTGAAAAAATATACTAATTTTTATCTTGAATTTTTAAGGTGATGCATACCCTTTAATTTGGCCTCAACTGATATTTATGCCCTCCAACTTTTATTGTGCACAAATATGCACTTAAACTTATAAAATGTTGAACAAGTAGGTACATGTGCACTACGTCCTACGTGACATTCTATGTGTATTATGCCACATAGGATACTTGTGTCAACTTGTTCAACTTTTATACAAGTTTGAATGACTACTTATGCATATCCAAATTTGGAGGGCATGTCAGTTGAGGCCAAATTAAAGGTCATATTTATGTATTCTGCCCTTATTTTAGGATAAAATTATTTGAGACTATAAAAAGTACCAATTTGTAGGATTCCGGACTTATAAACTCAAAATTTTAATTCCGAACTAATTATGGCGCCCGAAGTTTCTAGAACTTTCCGCCATGATTCTTCTTAGTGATACGCACATTCACGTTTTATGTGTAGCTTATGGACTATGAGGAAGTGGATATTGATTCGGCATTAAGTCAACAACAACTATCTGAAATGATGATGTCTCTTGGAAACGAGGTACGTGAATTCTGTATTTAGTTGCTGCCATGTGCGTGAAAATAGCTTTTTGTAGAAATGCGAGATAAGACTAAGCACAATAGATTTCTAAGGTGATGCTTATTTTGGATAGAGAGAGTAACATTTTGTATTATACCGAACTTATAAACTCAAAATTCTAGCTCCGTGCTAATTTTGACGCCCGAAGTTTTTAAACTCAAAATTTTATGTGCAGCTTATGGACTACGAGAAAGTCGATGATGCGGCATTAAGCCAACAACAACTATCTGAAATGTATCAATCTTCCGAGAATGAGGTACGTCAATGGCATAATACTGTTTGACGGAAAATTATATTGTTTATACATGATTGAAATTAAAATTATTCTATATATGTATATATAATAGATGTTGAACCTTAATAGCTTCTTCGTGCGTTAACTTTTCATATTTTAAAGAATGAAGGGTGAAAAACACACCTAAAGTAGCTCAATTTTTTGAATTTCATATCTGAACTATATATCAGGTGTGTAAGTTTCCTATTTGAATTATCGTCAACTATTTATCAAAACACAACTAAAAATTCTTTAAGTACTATATCTTTAACCATTAACTCTATTTTAAACCCTCTTGTAACTTTTCATATTTTATTTGCTTTCACAGCCAATCTCATATTTTCTCTGCAATATCTAGGTTTCCGATAGCCTGGAAATGCGTAAAAGTTCACTCAATCAACAACTACTTGATCAGATTCAGTCCCTCGAGAATGAGGTATTACTGTTAGGATTTTGCCCTGAATTTCCTAACTTATTTGAATTCTACACAATTGTGTTCTAATTCAAAAAGGTTTTCTTGACGGAAAAAGGTTTTCTTGGTGAACAAGAACTCTACAATATCTATCCTTTTTCTTGGAAGAGAAGTCTTGTAATTCTATAAATAGAATACATGTTCTTCTCAAACAAAATACAACTACATCCACAATGTAGTCATCAAAAGAGTCTTGTTTATGGGGAGATTTTTCTCTCATAGATTTTATGCTTTTTAATTTAGTTTTTCATATGTAGGCCAATTGGCCGAACCATATTATAATATCATGCTTTTTAGTATAGTTTTATGTGTCGTCTGATTTATCGCCTTGAAGGTTTGCAAATATTAGCTTCCGCATGACGCCCTCTCGATTACGATCCCATCAAGTGGTATCAGACCCAACGATCCAGTAGGTTTAATGAGCCAATAGTTCAACGATTCAATGAGTCAATGATCTGATGGTTTAGATTAAGGACATGTTAAGATCAAAGTTGCAACCAACTTGGCGATAGTGAAGATTTTTTGTCAAAAAAAAAAGAGAGTCTGAAATACTACATGTGGAGATAAAATTTCAATCAGATTTTCAACAATCATGCTGCTCCATCTTTAAAAATCAAAATCAATTTTCAACCCATGCTTACTTTAACGTATGAGCTTCAACTTTCAACTCATGCTAATTTTTAACGCTTGGGCTCCTTTCAACTCATGCATATATACTTTTAACGCATGAGCTCCACTTTTGACATGTGCTTACTTTTAATGCACAAGGCTTCAATTTTCAACCCTGCTCACTTTTAACACAGGGCTTCAATATTATTAACCCGTGCTTACTTTAATGCACAGGGCTTCATTTTTAACCCATATCAATTTTTAATCATGGTAAGCAACAGTGATATATGAAGATTATGTGAAGAATGAAGATCAAGATTATTTACCAGAAAATTCAGGCCAAGGGGAGATTTGTTAGGATTTTGCCCTGAATTTCCTAACTTATTTGAATTCTACACAATTGTGTTCTAATTCAAAAAGGTTTTCTTGACGGAAAAAGGTTTTCTTGGTGAACAAGAACTCTACAATATCTATCCTTTTTCTTGGAAGAGAAGTCTTGTAATTCTATAAATAGAATACATGTTCTTCTCAAACAAAATACAACAGCATCCACAATGTAGTCATCAAAAGAGTCTTGTTTATGGGGAGATTTTTCTCTCATAGATTTTATGCTTTTTAATTTAGTTTTTCATATGTAGGCCAATTGGCCGAACCATATTATAATATCATGCTTTTTAGTATAGTTTTATGTGTCGTCTGATTTATCGCCTTGAAGGTTTGCAAATATTAGCTTCCGCATGACGCCCTCTCGATTACGATCCCAACAATTACCAATGATGCTGCATTGCTAGTATATCTTACCATAATTTGTTTTGTACCTGAATTCTCTACTGGTTTAAGTTATGTTGCTTGAACTCTCCAAAAATGATGTCGCACCTGTGTCGGATCCTTCAAAAGTGCACTATGTTGAAGGATCCAACATGCACCAGTCGACATTTTGAAGAGTTTGAACAACATATTTGATTACTTCTTGCATCCGCAGCCTTGTCTTGCATTTATTTATGCTAAGAGACTGCTTCCATGACTCAAATTTGTGGACTCACATGTCACTAATTGAGACATTAAGGGGACGTTTGACCATGAAAATTTTGAGTACTTGAAAAAAGTAGCTTTTGTTTTCAAAGTGAAAAATGATATTTTCACTTAATGTTCAAATGAAAAAAATGAAAAAAATTCATGGCCAAACGCCCCTTGAGTAACTCAATCTTGTGCCAATGCCTGTGCTCTTAGAAACCTACAACGTATGGTTAAAGAATTTGTGTGCGTCAGTAATTTTATCGTTTTAGTTAGCGTTTTTTGTTTTACGTTTACTAAAAGTTGTTCAATGTTCATGCAAAGACACACAGATCCTTTACTATTATTAAATGAGGTGGAAGTGTAAAAGGTATATATTTCACTCACTTGGGATGCTTTTTGCAGGGTTTGGTTAGTAGCCATTTCCGGATTGCCTACTTGTACAGGGAGGAGGAGAGTCCCAATTTTTTTCTTGATCTAGTTCCTATTTTTTTACGCGATGCTCGCTCTGATATGCACGCCATGGCTAATGCTCTGTATGTTTTCTTCTTGTTGTTATGGACCAATTTGTTTTGACTATGGTTATTGACTTGTGTTAATCGCTTTCATTAATTTTAGTGAATGGTCAGATGTGGACTTCGATATTTTATATGCGCGTTGTGTCAAGCTGAAAGGAAGTGCTGCAAGGTAAGTTGTTATTTCTTAAAGTAACGATAAAGTTTATGTAGATATTTGATATTTGGTATGTAGTCTTACGTATTGTATTGCCAATGAAAAGTATTATAGGATTGCACCGTAAAAGTGGAATGTGCAGAGAGGATTCATGCATCCAACCGTAACTAGTTTGCCGTTAAGACAAAATTGATGGATTTTCTTTTATCAGAAAGCAGCCGTTTCTAATTGTTTCCTTTTTCGAACTACTTTGTTATGCTTTTACTTGAGCCGAGGGTCTATTGGAAACAACTTGCGTACACACTACCCTCCCCAGACTTCACTTGTGGTGGGACTACACTGGGTATGTTGTTGTTGTAGAAAGAAGCCATTTCGTATCATGATTCAATCAAAATTTCTCAAGTTCTTCTAATTTGTAACTTCACCGAAATCCGGAATAGTTCTTGGTTTATCTAAACGTTCAATATCTCTTCAAATCTTAACTGAGGTCTTTTCTCTTGAGTACTTTTTCCACCAAAATTTCTCTGAAATCTTCTGTTGAATATGCCACAGTTGGAATCTTAGGTTGGCCTTTCTTTACATTCCATAGGAAAGATCATAATGATTCTGTTCAACTTCTTTTGCAGCATTGGAGCCTGTAAGCTTACGAATGCGTGTGCTGTTTTTATCCAGGCAGTTGACAAGAAGTCCAAGGATGAGTATGATTCTTTCTGCATTAGCTTGATATTGTCTATAGGTTGTTGTTTTTAAGGTTTTACCGTTTACTTGCTTGATAGTTAATCCATTTGATTCAGGAAATGCTTAATGCATGATCGATTAGTTTTGAAATGTTAGGATCTTGTGATATTTCACTGGCATTGGTATAGTTTAGAGTGCATAATTCCCTCATCTTGAACATGCAAATTTTTGTTAGGAAATACTAACACTTCACGGCAAAGGAAAAATGAGTTTCATTTTGCCTGCAATCCCATGCATTTTATGGCCATTTAACTCTTTAATCTTCTTCCTTCTTTTTGCTTTCCAAAAGAAATAAATATAGGGGTCATCTTTAGAATCAACTCACTCTGTTAACCACTTATGCTGACGAAAGGAGGATATGGTGTATTTCTAGTTTTCGATATGGGGTAAAATTGTCAAAAATAGTTCTTATTCACGTGAGCACACTGCGTAGCTGATATGATGCTTATGGTTCAAGTCTTTAGTCAAACCTTCTTTTCACCTATTATTAAGGTTGGGAGATAAGGGCTAACTCTTTTAAGATGTGATATATCAGGAGGGAGTTTGTATAATAAAAAAAGAAGAAAATCAAAGACATAATACATAAACAGACACTCAAACTCGGCCTCAACTTTGAGAGTGCACATCTAGACACCTCAACTCGTCTCCTAAGATAACATATTATGCGATTAAGGAGAGCGCTTGGTTGTTTAAAAGGCACTCAGTAGTACGCCTTAAGGTGTAGCATGGACTAGTTTTCTTGAGGAAGTCAGGTGGAGGATCAACACAAAGGTATACACATGAACATTAGACTTTTACCTGAGGCAAACACCTCTTTCCCTTTGCTTTATGTGTATGTGTCAAAAGCTTTTTCTTTCCCTTAATGCCCAATCTTAAGTGCTTAGCTTAGCTTCGCAAACTGGTAATAAAAAAGATCTTAAATGCTTAGCTTCGCAAACTGGGATTACATGATCAGATTCACAACAGGTATAACTGTTAGGAATATATGGAATAACACAAATTTTCCATTTCGCGGTTAGAAGTTAGGACTGTGCAATCAAGTTAATTTAACATCTCATGAAGTACTTCTCCATACTGATGTCTGTGTTTTGTTCGTTACTTTGTGCGATGCTGGAGTCATTTAATATTGTGTAGGGTGACGTGCCATCTGCATCTTGTGTTCTGTAGGAAGAGCTAGAAATCAATGAAGTTTGCCTGTTCTCGTAACTTGAAGTGCATTATTTATTTTTTGTACATTTGGTGGTTATTGTACGAGTCGTCTATATCCTCATGCATACTCGTCTGTGTGATTTTCCTCTGCATATCACAAAGATGTTTAGTGGTTATCTGACAAAACCTTTTCGCCTTGTCTCTGTAGGTGTTCGCGGGCATTAAAGAACATCAGAGAAGAATATCTTGTTTTTCGTAGAAAATCGGAAAGCATCATGCAGGTACTATAATATCATGCCTACATGTACTTGAAGTCGCTTGTGACATTTCAACCTGTGTCATTTGGTATTACATTTCTGACTTACATATACACCTACTCGTTTAATTTGATGTCGCGATATAGCATTTCCTTCCAGAAACAGCAAGAAAGAAGTCTTGATCTTGATCTTTTTTACATCTGATCTACCTCAGCACATCAATCTATCTAGCAATTGTAGAAGTCAGACCTTTCATGAATATGTCTAAGAAGCTTAACATGATTTTCTTAACTTATTTTGTGTACTATTTAACCATCTATCAAATTACTTCTGATACAATTCTCTGTCTCTGTTCTTCCACTTAGTCATCCATCTTCACATGCCCAAATCATCTTATCTCCCTTACCGCATCTTGTCCATCACAAAGGCTACTTCCACCTTGCCTTGTACATATCCTCGTTCCTAATCTTGTCACTTCTAGTACGCCCACACATTCATATAAGCATCCTTATCCGTTAGAGAGAGCACCATTTTTATTTACTTAATTATGTCTTCAACATATGCCCCCTCACATATGGGAATTAAGGTGAGACTCAGAACTAGAAATCAATGCTTCTTGCCAAAATGCCAGTCATGATAAATAATTCCTCTTACTTGTTAAGTCTAAAACACTCGATTTCAGAGGAGGTTTTATACAGTAATCAATCTTGTCTACTAACGTAAAATAATTATTCGTTGCATAAATGAAGCTCGAGAAGGAAATTGTGAAAGCTGAGAGCTCAAAGTCATGATCCGTCATCAGCAGTGATTCTCTCATCCTAATGAACTGGAGTAGCGGTAATATTCTGTACTTCCCTTTGTGTAGTTTTTTTTTTCTTTGATCATTTTGACTATCTCGTGAAGCCCGGAACGAGTTGAGTAGAATGAGTACAAGTTGGATGTATCTTTAGCATGTTTACTATGTTCCTAGTACTCCATGTTTGTTCAAATGTGTACAAGTTGTAAGGTCCCATTGACATTGGTAAAACAGTATGTATGTGTGAACCTATTTGTTCAATATACACGTTAGATATCAGATAGAATTGGATATTAATTGATGTGGATCTGCTAATGCACAAGATATTGTCAATAGCATTGATTTAAGATTGCCTAAATATGCACATGTATGCAAAAAAACACAGATAAATTACACAGAACTAGAGCAACAAAGCTTTAATGATGTAATATTAGTTGCTTCTTGTAAAATCTGGTGAGCAAAAAATTAGTTTTAACAAGAAGCCAGGGTGTGGCGTAGCGGTCAATGAAGTGGATTGAGCACCATGAGGTCTCATGTCAAATCCCAAGATGGAACACTAGGAGGTTGTTTGGTAGAGTGTATAAGAGGCCTACTGAATAGGGTGTATTAGTAATGTTGGGATTAGTTATACTGAGATTAGTTATGTTAGAATTTCCTTATTTGCTGTTTTGTTTGGTGTATTAAGAGTAGTTCTGTCTTTACCCTTGCTTATCCATGTAGTATTAGTTATACATGGGCTAAAATCCTACCAAATAAAGAATTAAATAACACCATAACTAAATACATCCTACCCAAACAATCCCTAGGTGATTTCTTCCCATCTATTCTAGTCTTGGTGAACAGAGTTACTTGGTACCTGTTGTTGGTGGGAGGTGACATGTATCCCCTAGAATTAGTCGAGGTGTATACAAACTAGTTCGAACACCATAAATCACGATTATCACAAAAAAAAAAAAAAAACTAGTGTTGACATAATAAAAATGTTATCTCTGCCTTTCTATATTGTTGTTTAATTATTTTTTTTCCTTTTATGTTTAAAGGGCTTCTAGATCAGAAGATGAGGAATCAATCAAAGGCCAATACATGGACTTCTGGAGTGTGATGAATGTGCTCTAATACTACAATTCTGCTGCTAGAAAAAACTATGAAAAATAATGTTTCAAACTTTTTAGTCACCATACATGTGTACAATGTGTTTGGATAAGACAGTTATGGTATCTTTATTTATTTATCTTCTTTTTATTTTATTATTGTGTCTTTTTAATGGTTGAAAAGTCGAGCTAAGCAAGCCAGTCACTTAGTTAATAATTATTATTCTCAAAAAGTCACATTTTTTAATTCTAATTTTCTTCAAAGAAAATGACATTCTGAATAACTATTAATTGACTAATTAGTTGAGTGATCATATGAGAGATCAACTCCTAAATAGTACGAACATTCTTATATAGTGTTTTTTCAAAGTGAGGCTTTGTTAATGGTTGCTCTATCCAATTTAAGAACGTTTCTTTTAACTTATTCATTTTACTTTTCTTTTTTAGTCCATTTTGGAAAAAAAATATTTCAATTTGTTCCTTCAATTTTCCTTTTTTAGTTTATTTCAAAAAAAAATATTTCTTTAAATTAATTCGTTTTACTTTTCTTTTTAGTTCATGTTAAAGAGAATGTCACTTTCTATTTTAGTTAACGTCTCAAAATAATGTTTCTTAAAACAGAGGGAGTGTACCATTTGCAGCATTACAATAAAAAGTACTACTATATATGATGGGTGGATTTCTCATCTTCTATGCTAGGTGATGCTTCTTTGAAGGCACTAATTGATGTATCAAGTAGTATATCTCGAAGAATTAACCTAAATAGTCATTCAGTATGAACACAAGAATGGTAATATATTATATTTCCAAAGAAATGAACATTACTTTATTATTACTAATATTGGGAAGGGACAATTCTAGCTATTAGCTGCTTCTCATGATCATATTAACCAAAACATTCATTCATTCTTCTTATTATTAATGGTGTGCTAGCTCTGGATCATCAACAAGGAAAACTGGGATCTTGAGCCTTGGCAGTCGGATGGTCGGAAAGCACCGGTCCTCCACCTCCGATCACATCGTTCGTTGGATCATAAGCGGTTGTTGAGTATTCCGGCATCCCGGTGGTGGTGTAGCCCTGTGCTCCACCATGCCTAAGAAAGGAAAAAATAATAATTCAAAACCTACATTTAATTTCATATATATGTATATAGTTCCGAGTTGAGACCATAAATAATCAATGTTTATAGTCTCTATCAAGTTACGTGAATCTAAGAGTTGTGTAACTCTGAATCCGTTAAACTTATGATCTTAAAGATATAAGATGTCATGTAGAAGTACATGAATAAAGGTAGAAATACATCATCAAAACCAGGGTTACATTTTCACTCAAATCTCTCGATAAAAAATTATATAGTATATACAAGGTAGATTTTCTGTGTTTAAAAGTTACCTTAGCCTAGCGGTCCACGACATTCAAAATACACCCCAATTCCAAAGCTCGATTATCAAAGACTACATTATTTTTTACATTATTTTACTTTTCAAATTACCCAAGTGAAAATTAAATCCTAAATTTGCGACGGATCAAAACTATAAAATAAAATTAGACTTTAAATTATATACACAGCTAATGTAAGAAAATTACACTAGCTATTAAGTCACCCATAATTTTTTACTGACGATATATATAACTTAAACTCGTAATTTATTTTTTGTGTGCGTGTTTTATGCATACCTAGCAGCTGCATTTTGGTCCTTAGCCTCTTTCTTGTTCAACTCAGCAGCAGTTTTCTTGTCATCTTTTTTCTCTGTTGCCATCTCTTTCTTTAAGGGGTCCCTCGTCCTCATTCTTTCTGCCTGTCAAAAATATGTTAGTACAAACTAGAGCTTGTTAATTATTAGTGACAATTTGTTGCCGTCATTGATGCTCGTGTCAGGGTCGTCACGAGTTTAAACAAAAAATAAACAAAAAATGAGATTAATGTACAGTCAAATCTTTCCATAACAATTACTCCCTCGGTTTGAAGGGTGCTCTCCTATCTTTTGATTAGGAAAGCGGCACATACCAAGGGGTAACGACTGTTTATTAAAAACACAGGACTCTGTTAAGTGATAACACGATGTATAGAGTCTGACACCTGCTCGGTACTGAAAGGTCGGAAGAAGAAGTGTTACTTCACGAGTTTAAACAAAATATGAGATTAATGTACAGTCAAATCTTTCTATAACAATTACTCCCTTCGTTTCAATTTGTTTGGCCTATTTTGACTTGGCACGGAGTTTAAAAAAGTAAAGAAACTTTTGAATCTTGTGATCTTAAATTAAAGATATGTCAAATATATTAAAATGCCCTTTAATCTTGTGGTCCTAAGTGAAAAGTTGAAATTAAAGAATTACTAAAAAGGGGAAGAGACATTCTTTTTTAAATGGACTAAAAAGGAAAGTAGGTCAAACAAATTGAAATGGAGGGAGTATTATTTATAATAATATTTTATTGTAACTTGACCTCAATAAGAAAGACTTCACACTACTAAAAACCCCCCACTAATTTATCACTAAAAAATGTTAAGGGGTTATTCTTCCGAATGATTAAATTAGTGAAAAAAGAAAAAATATTAATATTTTCATAGCGCTCATTTCAAAGTGTGACCTACTAGTCAATAAAGTGCATTAGTAGTCAATAAGGTGCGTTAAAGAACCATGAGGTCGAGGTTTCAGGTTTAAATCTCAGCGAAGACAAAAATCACCAAGTGATTCTTTCCATTTATTGTAACTTTGACAGACAGAATTAGCTACCTGATACTTGTTACTGGTGAGGGGTGCCAAGAATCCACAGAGGTGCACAAAAAACTGACCTGTCACCACAATCATTAGTTTTTCACTATCTCAATGAAAATTTATTTTTCACCATATATTTTTTCAATGAGCAACTTCGATGGAAAATGAGTGAAAAAATTCTATTATGTATTCACAATGAATTTTTTTTTTATTTCTAGTAGTGTCAACTTTGAGTATGATCATCTAAACACTTCAACTTATCCTCACTGTGTCAATTGAAGACTATAACTAACAAAATAATCATCTAGACATTTTCAAAATGCATGTGTTACGCGTTAGCATCAGGTATCCACAAAATACTGTGAAAATGAGTTAAAGTGTTTAGTTATCCCTTAAAACTAAGTGGAGGTGTTCATGTTAGTCTCAAAATTAAAATGCTTACTTGCCAATTGAAATCAAAATTAAAGTGTCTAAATATACACTTTATAACAATATGTTGTAATCGATATTGTTATAGAGAAATTTGACGTTATGTACCTTTTCTTCAAGAATGGCCTTGGTCTTCTCCATGCCAGACTTTGCTGAGGCTGCTGCATTTGCTGCTTTCTCCTTAGCTGTCTGCATTTTCTCTTCTTTTTTTCCTACTATAATAAAGTTGCTTTAATTTGTTCTCTATTTATTTGCAAGATGTAGAAAAAGAAAGAAATTTGAAGGGGTTTTTATAGGCATAGAAGCATAGATTCTTGATTCAGTATTTAAATTTTATGAATTTAAATTTTTTTTAATTTTTAATATTAAATTATTATATTTTACAAATTTATAAACAATGAAGTATATATATATATATATATATATATATATATATATATATATATATATATATATATATTATTTTTTTTGAGTTTCATACTTAAATTATTGAAAGTGTGAGTTTCATATATCAATTATCACTCATCAGTTTCAGAAACACACATTAATACTGACTGGATTAAGTGTTTGTATGCAAATAAATTTAGGTGCGTTTAAATATTAAATATTCTGATGGTGTGATATTTTTTTATTTTATTTTAGTTAACACATTATTTTTAAAAAAAAACTCAATTGATTTTATCCTAAACTCTCCCCTTCTTCTTCATTATTTCTCAATACGATAAATATTTAATTTTTAATTTAATATTAATAATTTATTTTAAAAAATTTTATACATTAAATTGATATAGTGATCTGCCACGTTGCCACGTTGATAAGTGTAACGTTACGTGGAAAATTTAAAAAAGTTAGGATTGCTGACCACTTGACACGTTTCAATAGTTAGGCACTCCCACGTGTAGTTCATTTATGAAGTTGGTCAGCCAAAAATAAAATAAAATGTATAGAAGTGGCTAGAAACAGCCTATTTTTAGACTGTTTTGTCTTGAGCCGGGGGTCTATCGGAAACAGCCTCTCTACCTCACCTCTGAGGTAGTGGTATGGACTGCGTACACTCTACCCTCCCCAAACCCCACGCTGTGGGAATACACTGGGTATGTTGTTGTTGTTGTAGAAGTGGCTAGAAACAAGCAGATGTTCGTAGACATGCCTGCTTTTGATCGAGGATATTTTGGTAATTTTTTTTTTATAATTTTTTTATAATTATTATATATTTAAAAATTATGTAAAAAGTACTATATATTGTAATACTCCTTCTGTTTTAATTTGTTTGACCTATTTTGATTTGACACGGAGTTTAAGAAAGTAAAGAAGACTTTTGAAACTTGTGGTTTTAAATTAAAGATATGTCAAATGTATTAAAATATCCTTTAATCTTGTGGTCTTGAATATGCCATGTGAAAAATTATAATTAAAGAGTTTCTAAAGAAAAGAAAGAGACATTTTTTTGAAACAGACTAAAAAGAAAAGTAGGCCAAACAAATTAAAACAAAGGGAGTAATAAAAAAATTAAAAAAATTAAAAAAATTAAAAAATTGATTGTCTCTCGAAATTCTACCAATGTCATATAAATTGGGACAGAGAAAGTAACATATATTATTTAGAAATGACGTTAAAGTATTATAAATCACAATAATTAATAATTTGAAATATTTAAAGACATATAACAAATTTAGTTGACACTCCAAATTTTAACAATGACAAATAAATTGAGACAGAAAGAGTAACGTATATATTATTTTGAAAATTACATAGAAAACACTATAAATCACAATAATTAATAATTGAAAATATTAAAAGTCTATATAAAAAATTTGGTTGACTCTTCAAGTTTCACCGGTGCCACATAAATTGGGACAGGAAGATTAACATAAATTATCTTTAAATTAAGTAAAAAGTACTATAAATGACAATAAATCAACAACTTAAAATATTTAAAAACCATATAAAAGATCTGATTGAGACTCCAAATTTCTTTTGTATTATATAAATTGGGATAAAAAAAAAATATATATTGAGCTTGTACTGACACGAGCTCCTATATCTAGTATTAATATAATTCATTTTGACCAGTTTATTTGACATCCTTACTTGTGCGTTTACAAGAAGCCTCTGTAAGAAAAGAAAAGAAAAAGGCATCTATTTGTCTACCAAAAAATGGAAGAAAATATTTTCTATAAGTTATTAGCAAGAGAAATAAATTGTGCCTTCAATCACATTACAAAGTAAATTTTACTTGGGACTTACCCTTCTTTATAATTATTGATTTATGTTGCTTGATTTCTTCAATAATATTCATAGGTGTACTTGTGAAGAATTCGACATAAAGGCTTGTCATGTCTGTCTGATTATCTCTCCCCAATACTTTTTCGACTTACCTCTATTCCTCCTCACACTCTCTCATGTCAACCTCTCACACCTCCTCACTGGAGCGTCTGTGCTTTTTTTCTTGAAATGTCTGAACCATTTCTCCTAATAAGCACACACATCAATCTCAATACTCTTATTTCCACAACTTTCATCTTCTGGACATGAACGTTCTTGGCGTAAATGAATAATTCAAGTAGCACTCTGATAACACTGTCTACTACACATACAAATATACTTGCACACTAAGTTGCAGAAACTACTTACTTGTTAAGCGGATCAAATTATTCAAACAAGTTGTATAGTTTTGAGTTTTGACTTAGTCTCTAGATCATTACAAATGGAAATGACATCCATAGGAACACTTACAATCAAGTAAACCAACTGAATTTGACAATAAACTTAATAAAATTCCACTTACCCTGACATTTTTCCAGCAATATGGTACACCAAACTGCTAAAGAATGTCTGTCTAGTTGCTCTAGAATAATTAGGAGATTCTTTAGAGAAATACGGAGTTATGCTTCTGCAGGCAACATGCTTAATTTTCAAACTAGTATTGACATATTAATGATTATTGAAGGTCAAGGCTAAATTTAAGACAAGCTTATCCAGTTTAAAATCAAATAAATCCCATCGTTAATGTAATGAACCAAATAAATCAAAAGTTCCAAATTATTAATCCCAGTATTATAATCCCTGCATAATTTAGTGCCACACACCAAGTGGTCCCTAGGGGCATTACTGTCTTGGGGATGGTCAACTGGAGTAGGCACAAGAATGGATGTATTGCCGACCTATGTTGTTTAGACTCTTCAAAAATGCCAACGGGTTCGTGCAAGATCCTCCAAAATTAGTGCATTTTTGTAGGACTCGACACGGGTGCGGCAACATTTTAGGAGAGTGCGAGCAACATAGTTGCTGACTACCCTCGGGCAGAGCTCAAGCTTTCACTATTTTTTGACCTCTCAATAGTAGCTATGTCTTAATAGCAAACTGGTTGGGATCGATTAAATGAATCCTCTTGCACCTATGAAGAGGATCGTCGTAGTTAGACTATCTCTATGCTGCTTGTCAACCGGCTGTAATCCTTCTCCTCAATTCGGGCTTGCATTGAGACCGAGTTTGCTAGAGACATATTGAAGTCACGGAGTTAACCTTGTCGACCTCTCACATAATGAGATTTCAGCCAAGAAGTTCCTCTGATTGAACCGTCTTTTTTTCGTATCACTGTCGATTCATTCTAGTCTGATAATGAGTTATCCAAGCACGAATGGGGTTACTTTGTTCTTCTTACAAGTCACCACCTGTTGGCTGTTGGTGGATGAATCTGTGCAGATATCTTTTACACTTACTCCTCAAAATTCAACGAAAACATGAGATCAGGGACATAACCTGAATCTAACAGTTGGGACGTCAAGCCAGTCAGAACATGCTGCAGATAACTTTCTTGAAGGGACATGATATGACATGCAGAGAATGTATACATTTTATTCTGCAATTCAATCCAGCTATGTCCAGTTTCCTTCTTTAATGCCTTCTCCTTTATCAGCTTTCTAATCTTGGCTGTTTCATCCCACATCTGTAACTCTGCGTAAATGTTAGACAATACGATGTACGCTGAAGTATCATCTGGATCGATACCTAGGATCTTTTCAGCAGCATATTTCCCCAAGATGAAGTCTCTGTTAGCTTTGCAACCAGACAAGAGGCAACGCCACACTACCTTATCTGGTTTCCCGGAAAAGCTCTTTATAAAACCATAAGCTTCTTTCGTTTTTCCTTTGCGTGCAAATAGACTGACTACACAAGCCAAATGATCTGTCCTTGGAATGATTCCGTGCACCTTAGTCATGCTAGTAAAGTGGTGAAGTCCCTCATCTAAAAGTCCAACGTGGCCACAGGCAGATAATACTCCAAGAAATGTGATATCGTTGGGTTTAACCCCACTACTCTGCATCATAGCATAAATTTCTAAAGCTTCTTTCCCAAACCCATGTTGGGCATATCCTACAACCATGGTGTTCCAAGATACCAAGTTTTTCGCAGGAAGGATGTCAAATACTCTACGTGCGTTACAAAGTCGTCCACATTTAGCATACATATCAACGAGGGTGCTGTCAACAACCACATTGGAATCAAATCTAGACTTCAGTACACGGCAATGGGTTTGCTTGCCCCATTCAATAGCTGGTAAATCTCCACAAATGCTCAAAATGCTAGAGTATGTGTACAGACTCGGTTCGAAACCCTCAAGCAACATCTCCCTGAGAAATCTTATAGCTTCTTCAGACCGACCTGAGCTCATACATCCGGCAATTAGCGTATTCCAGCTAACAACATCATGTTCTTTCATTTCTTGAAAGAGCTTTAATGATTCCTCAAAAAGGTTACTTTTGGAGTAAAAGTCCAACAAAGCATTGCATACGAAACTAAATGAGTCGAATCCCAATTTTACAATCCGGCAATGGATCTGTTTCCCAACTCTAAGTTCTTTTACATCAGCAAAAGCTCCAAGAACTGATGAAAATGTTCTCTCGCTTGGTTTCAAACCCGAGGAAAGCAACTTACAAAAAAGTTCAATGGCCTCTCTTCCACTCCCTAACTGCACACAACCTCCAATCATAGCAGTCCAAGCATGTAACTCAGGTGCATCTGCCTCATCAAAAGCTTGACGTGCCAAGTCCAATCGACCACATTTAGCGTAGAAATTAATCAAACCAGTCACCACAAACTGATCCATCCCCAAACTAGACTCAACAACCAAACCATGAATTTGCATCCCAAGTTGCAAGCTTTTTATCGCAGCACAAGCGCCCAAAACACTCCCACACAAAAACTCATTCACTATCACCCCTCCCCTCAACGCCAACACGAACATGTTCAATCCTTCCTGATACTCCCCACAACGAAAATAACAAGAAATAAGAGAAGCCCAAGTAACAGCATTTGGTTCCAAAATTCCATCAAAAACTATCCTAGCTGATTTCAACAACCCACATTTGCCATAAAAGTTAACCAAACAATTACTCACAAAGCTATTAAAACTTTCCTCACTTTTACACATCCTTCCATGTAACTCCTTCCCTATTCTTTCAGCTCCTAAACTAGTACAACCTGATAAAGCAGCTACATATGTATAACCATTTGGAGCAAACCCATCTTCAAGAATCATCAATCTAAAGCACCCCAAAGCTTTTTCAGACATACCCAATTGCGCATACGTGGAAATTAACGTTGTCCAAGAAATGACGTTTCTTTCAGGCATTTTGTCGAACAGTTGTTGTGCATCATCGAGTTGATTGAGTTTTAGGTACATTGAGAGCAAGTGATTGTTTGTGAAAACGTTTGGTTTGGACCCAAATTTGAGTAGCTGGGCATGGACTGCCTTGCCATTGAAGAGGGATTTTGAGTTTGTGCATCCTCGAAGGAGTTGAATAAAGGACATGAATGAAAATATAGAGAGTAATAATGACTAAAGTGAAATCTACACATACAAGTGATAAATAAATCTAGGCTAGATAACTTCTTCAAAGTTTGAGACCAAATAATTTTGTTTAGATTTGGTTTTGTAGATCATTTATAATTATTTTTAATGTTATATTTTTTATAAGATATTTTTGTTCGTACAACATAAAGGATTTGAAAAGATAATTTTTTTCTATTCAATTTATAAGTGATCAAGAGATCTTAGTTTCTCGTCATAATGTAATAGTTTGTTAATTTGTTTATTTTGAAAAGATTCTTTTTTTTGTCAGGAGTATTTTCAAAAACATATTTTTATAAGAAAATTTGTGTTTGTCTAATCAATTTCAAATTTATTTTTGCAGATATTAAGATACTCCCTCAATTCCATATTAGTTGCACACTTTTCTTTTTTATACGCATATTAAAAAGGAAAAATTACACTCTATGAACATTGAGATAAAATTATTATACATTTTAACTCAAATCCCTATTATTACACAAAATGGCCCACTTTTTCGACACTCTCTTCCTTATCATCTATGCGATCTTATGTCTTTCTCTATTTGATTGTCTCACTTTCTCACATTGATTACAAATATTTATTTGGATGTTATTGATTTGAATGTTATTTTAGTTCGAATTGATGATAAAATTGAAGAAATAATGGAAGTAACTTCAAAATTAGATCTAAAAGAAGGGGTAAAAGAAGAGGAAGAAGGGGGGAAATGGCAGAAGGAAAAGATTAAAAAAAACAAGTAGTTTTCCAAAAAAAAATTCAAGGCAAAAGGCACATATTCCTGTACATATCACATTTTCGTTACTAATATCTTCTTAAATTCCTTTTACCACCATTTCCTTTTTTTGAAATCTTTGTAGCAGCTAACTCTGTTTTTGCCCCATTATTTACTCATTATTGCTTTTGTTCTTGATGGAAACATTTTGGACCATTACTAAAGCTTAAATTGAAGAAATAACAAATAAAACAAATGTAAAGAAAAGGAACAATGGAGAAGTAGGCAGAATGGTTAAAGGTGGTATAAATAAAATCATTTTAAATTAGAGAATAGAAAAGAAAGATTATGGCATTGAAGGAAGGAGAAATGTGTGTGTGTGTATATATATATATTGTATAATTATGTAAAAATATGTATAAACACCTCTTATACACTATTATACAATTGTATCCATTTGTGTATAGTAAAGGTATAATATTGTATAAAGATGTATAAAGTTGTATAAATATGTATAATGATGTAAAAAAATGTATATCGTGTAAAAATGGACTATTGCGGGTGTAATTATTTTTATGGGCTATGTAATTGTAATTATTATTTTTAAACTGTTTATTTTTTAAATTATCCCTATTAAAAAATTATAAATAAGAAGATTGTTTTACTAATTTACCATTTTAAAAACTTCTTTGAAACTCTACAAACAAATGTGAACACTTTCAAAAAGAATTAATTGCAAGAGTAATATACGAAAAATTTAATTAATGCTTTCTTTATTTAGCAAGGTGGTCAACTAATATGAGACAACTATTTTTAGTATAGTAAGCAACTAATATAGAGAAAGTATTAATTTGTGTTTGATGCAAGATTTCAAAAGTACTTTGAAGAAAATTACTTTCTAACAAAATGCATATATAGATATCTTAATTTTGCTTTTATTGATAGTTGAACACTTTAATTTTTATAGTGAATTGTGATTATTTAGGCACTTCAGCTTAATATAAGTGTATCTCCTGAACACTTGATGCTGACATGACAAAATATTTGTCTTTCATATAAATTTGAGCGTGTGAAAGCTCTCATTACTCACTTTTTTTAAAAAATATTTAATTGGTACCACTTCAAAGATAACTGCCTATTTATTTTCTGATTATTCTTTTTCTTCTTAATTGTTGTTCAACACTCTTTTCGTTTTTAAATAAGTGATCATTTTAGATTGAGCATACTCCTTAAGAAATTGTTCGCTCATAAAAAGTAAAGGTGATTTTACTACCTTATTCCTAATTAAATTTTATTGTACATTTAATGTGATTTTTTCTAATTAATAGTTTTAGATTATGTAAACAAAGACAAGTTTGAAAGAATATGATCAATTTATTCTTAAAAACCTAAGTGATTATTTATTTAGGAACAAAATAAAAAGACAAAATGATCACTTTTTTAAAAATGAAAGGAGTAATAATTTTTGAATTTATAGTAATTAAAATAACGGCCTACTTCTTTTCTGCTTAATCTTCTTCTTTTTTGAATTTATAGTAATTTTTGAATTTATAACAATTAAAATATAATGTTCTGAAGAAATGAGTTTTGAATTTCAAATATAAAAAGTGAATATAATTCAATATGAGTCTTGAAAATAATGACAAATCACCATTATTGCAAAATGAATTTGTTAGTTTTGTTGTTTTGACAAATTAATGACTGTAGTTTGTTCTTTATGAAATATGAAACTTATGTTTTAATTTTGAGCTTATTTGAAGTAGATATGAGTGTTGAATTGTTAAATTTGAAAAATAATTTTTTTTGGCCAAAAATAATTCAACTGCACTTCAGACACACATGACCAAAGTTTTAGCCAATTTTTTTTTACTTACAGTCCTGTCATATGATTGAAGTGCATGAAAGAGTTTACTTTTTATTCATAACAATCTTAATAAGATATGTATGAAGTTTGGTCTTGACAAGTTTATAACTTCGGTAAAAAATGTCTGAAATTGGCTGCATTGGCAAGCCATACCAAATTTCCGACAAAAATTTTCAACTTTAATCACGTATGCCTGAAGTTGTTCCCAAAGAAGCTAAGGCCGGTAAACTTACAATATTTTTTTAAGGAAAAATTACGGGGGATAGAACATTGAAGTGCTTAATTACGGGACATGAGTTAACTTTCAAATAATTACATTTTATAGGTATAGTTTAGCACAAGTAGCTATTATTTTGGGCAACATATACATTTGGGGGAAAGAAACATATATTACCTATTCTCAAACTTCCTCTCACCTAATTTTCGGCGGAATTCACGCCCCACCCCCATAATACACGATCTCCTCAGGATTTCATCCACGATTCACTCTCCAAATCAGAATCCCTCAAAATAAGGTAACTACAATGACACTTTAGTGTAGATTTTGCTTCAATTCTCCAAAATACTTTTTGAAGGGTTTCATTATATTTTGTATTTTTTATGATTTTCGTTGATTATTCAATCAGATTTCTCATAATTTCTTCAACTTCATCATTATTTAGTATTATCAATTATCACTTGTCGTGAAGGAATGACGGATAATACTTCATCTAACAGAATTACACGAGGACGAAGATATCGATGATCCAAAGGGTATTGTTGATAAAGATACTCATGCCGGAGTCGATGATGAAGATATTGATGATTCAGATGTACACTCCAGTTTATCTATCTTCATGTTTGTTTTAGAATCACAGTGATTGTAACTTGGTGATGTCTGTATATGTATTTCCGTATAGTTGAATCTCAGTTTTGAGTTTTGTATATGAGATTCATACCTATCAGTATATTCATTTTGAAACGTATATCCATAGTTAAGTTGAATCTCAAACTGATATAAACAATTCAAATTTATGTAATTGGAATGCTTTGATTTTGGTTATACATTTGAATATGATATTCAAATGTATATAAATATATATCAACTAAAACGTATATACCCAAAAGTATAATTGAATCTCAATTTGAGTTTTGTATATAATATTTATTTTGAAATGTATGTGCTTAGTCAACTTAATTGAATCTCAAACTGATATATACAATTTCAGTTTATGCACTTGGAATGCTTTGGCTTTGGATATATATTTGTATGTGAGATTCAAATGTATATGAGATTTAAACTTATGAGATTCATTTGTATATGACATTATATATATCAGTATATCAATATATAATATTTATTTTGAAATGTATGTGCTTAGTCAATAATGAAGAGAGAATATTTGGAAGAGTAAGAATCCCATGATTTGTGGAGTTTTCCATTTTTAAAAATATTTTGGTAACTGAAATTGTTTTGGTTTGGGTTATACATTTGTATATGAGATTCAAATGTATATAAATATATACCAACTAAAACGCATATACCCAAAAGTATAATTGAATCTCAATTTGAGTTTTGTATATAATATTTATTTTGAAATGTATGTGCTTAGTCAACTTAATTGAATCCCAAATTGATATATACAATTTCAGTTTATGCACTTGGAATGCTTTGGCTTTGGATATATATTTGTATGTGAGATTCAAAAGTATATGAGATTTAAACTTATGAGATTTATTTTGTATATGACATTATATATATTAGTATATAATATTTATTTTGAAATGTATGTGCTTAGTCAATAATGACGAGAGAATATTTGGAAGAGTAAGAATCCCATGATTTGTGGAGTTTTTCGTTTTCAAAAATATTTGGTAACTGAAATTTTGAAATTTCTGTTTTATCACATATACGTATTTGAGAGCCAATGAAGAGAAAATATTTGGAAGAGTAAGAATCACATGATTTGTGGAGTTTTCCGTTTTTAAAAATATTTGGTAACTGAAATTTTGGAATTTCTGTTTTATCACATATACGTATTTGAGAGCCAATGAAGAGAGAATATTTGGAAGAGAAAATATTTGGAAGAGTAAGAATCACATGATTTGTGGAGTTTTCCGTTTTTAAAAATATTTGGTAACTGAAATTTTGGAATTTCTGTTTTATCACATATACGTATTTGAGAGCCAATGAAGAGAGAATATTTGGAAGAGAAAATATTTGGAAGAGTAAGAATCACATGATTTGTGGAGTTTTCCGTTTTTAAAAATATTTGGTAACTGAAATTTTGGAATTTCTGTTTTATCACATATACGTATTTGAGAGCCAATGAAGAGAGAATATTTGGAAGAGAAAATATTTGGAAGAGTAAGAATCACATGATTTGTGGAGTTTTCCGTTTTTAAAAATATTTGGTAACTGAAATTTTGGAATTTCTGTTTTATCACATATACGTATTTGAGAGCCAATGAAGAGAGAATATTTGGAAGAGAAAATATTTGGAAGAGTAAGAATCACATGATTTGTGGAGTTTTCCGTTTTTAAAAATATTTGGTAACTGAAATTTTGGAATTTCTGTTTTATCACATATACGTATTTGAGAGCCATATACAATTTGTGCGCTTGTTTTCAACTAAAAATAGCTATGATTTGTAATAATAAAATTTAAGCTATGAGCCCTGAATAATTTAGCAAACTATAACTATTTATGAAATTTTACGTTTTTTTAAAATCGAGCACCAGATAAATAGCGGCCAAAAAATGGATTTGTCCACTTCCCTTTATATTATCTGGCCGAAGCTTATAAGCAAAATTAGCCCATATTTACATATCTTACCATATTTAGCTCAAAAAAAATAAAAAAATACCATATTTAGCTCATTTTGTATATAATTTAAAATATTTAGGGAAAAGGAAATAATTTTTTTATTTGTGATTATGTTTTTTATACTTAGAAACTGATGGAGAGTAATATCCATATTTACTATCACATATTTAAATATTGTTGGATAAACTAAACTGAAAAAATTTAAAACTGTATTGTTGAAAGTTTGAAAACTCACAAATGAGTTTTACAATTTGTTAAATCTCTTGACATATTGACGGTTGATGTTCGCTGGGATGTTATTTTGAGATTGTGGCTTAAATTTAAAGTTATTCGAAGAAGATTTGAGCTATTTAGCAATGTTTTTGACCCATTTTGGTTGATTGAAGAAGTTCATTGGACAAAACCCACTTTTTGTATAATTTTGTGGCTCTTCAAATTTCAGGGCCTAAAACCCTGCTTTAATGATTTGACCCTCTGGCCGACCCTGAATCTACTTGAAAAAGTCTATGATGATAAAGGATAGTTCTCATGCTAGAGTTAGATCCTCATAGCCTCGTATTTAGAAGTGAATCCAGAATTTAAACTTGATAGAATCAACCTTTAAGTTTTATATCACCGAAGAATAGTAGTTTCTATGTTATGGTTGAGCACTCTCGAAATAGTATAGGATGATGCAATTTGCACGTATACTTAATTTGATCTACTTTGTACTTTTTCTTCTTTAGAAGTATAATATATGTAACAATTGTAAGCAGAATCTTTCTTTTTGTTCTAAATTTTAATTAATAAATCAAAAAAAAGAAAAAAAGAATCAAATCTCTTTTTCCCCCCCTCTTTTTGTTGCACTACTTGCTACAGAATAGGAATATTGGATTTTGTGAACTAAATTTCATAAAACACTAACAAGATGAAAGAAGAAACAACCTCTCGTCCTCCATGATTGGAGGTAGGAGCAAGGTCTGCGTATCAGTCTACCTTTTCTAGACCTCACTTGTGAAATTTCACAAAGTATGTTGTTGTCGTCGTACTAACAAGATGAAAGAGGAAAGTCAAACTCTTATTTAAAAATTAAGAATGCTATCACATTGAGTTGGTACACATACTGCATACCAACTAATCAAATAAACAAGACAACTCAATCTCCAAGTGGAACTTGTTTTTTCAACACCATATAAAACCAGAAATTACCATTTCAATTTTATTAATTTGACTGAACATCAAGTTTATGCACAATACTAGTATAATCAATCCTCTGACAGCCTATATATGCACATTACTTTCACCCTCCATCTCATTTTAAGTGACGATGTTTGACTGGACAAGTAATTTAAGTAAGAAAGAACTTTAAAACTAGTGATCTACTTAAACATGCAATGATGAGATTTCAGCGTCTATAAAAGGACATGTCGAGTCTAAGGGGGCGCAAGAGGTTCATCTGAACCACACCTTCATCGATAAGTTACATGATATATAATACAAGGTCAAAATTATATTCTATGTATATTGAATATCAATATTGGCTTCTTCATAAAATGGAACATGGGGAGTAGAAATTAAGGTAAAAAATATTGTCAACCTGTATGTTCATGGAAGGCATAATGAGGTGGTAGCTGTAGAATTCATCAAAGGTCAGACAATTAGCTCAAGAATACTTCAACATTAGTGCAGTTGGTAATATACATACAATCATGTTTTGTTTTTGTAGCATAAGAAAGATTCCATCAATTAATTTCTCAAACTATAAATACTCCAATATTTTCATAAGTTATATCCATCACTTGAGGAAAGCCAATTACTAAGGAAAACCCATAGTGTCTATAGCTCAAAATTAATAATGGATTCCAAAGGCTTCAATGTTTCAGTTGTAGCACTTTTTGCTTGCCTGATTTTATCATTTTCATCATCCATTCTTGCCTATCGAACACCATATTGGCCATCACTTAGAGTAGGTTACTATAGATATACTTGTCCCTACGCTGAAAACATTGTTGAACATGTTGTAAACAGAGCTGTTTCTCGTAATCCAGGCATTGCTGCTGGCCTTATTAGGTTACATTTTCACGATTGCTTTGTCAGGGTACGTACCAATTTAATGCTAATACTTTCATTTTCTTAATTTGATTATTACATTATCTTATAATGGTAACATGTCATGTTCTTTTATCAGGGATGTGATGCATCTGTGTTATTGGATGGACCAAATTCCGAAAAGGAAGGTATTCCCAACAAGAACAGCTTACGAGGTTTTGAGGTGATTGATGCTGCAAAAGCTGCACTTGAGGCTGCATGCCCTGGAACTGTCTCGTGTGCAGACATAGTTGCCTTTGCTGCTCGGGACAGTACCTACAAAGTTGGGAGAATATACTATGATGTCCAAGCTGGACGTCGCGATGGGCGTGTTTCTATTGATTCTGAAACATTGGCTAATCTTCCTTCTCCATTCGTCAATGCCACGGAACTCATCAAGAATTTTGCAAGGAAAGGTATGTCAGTTGATGAAATGGTGACCCTTTCTGGCGCGCATTCCTTTGGAGTTGCTCACTGCGCTGTTTTTGCTAGCCGCTTGTACCCTCAAAACAGCCAACAGAATCTTCCAATTGACCCTGAATATGCAAAATTCTTAAAGTCCATTTGTCCACCAGAAGCCCTTACAAATGGGACAGGAGTTGCTAACCCCGCAAACCTTGATGTCCTGACACCAAACAAGTTGGATAACAAATATTACTTGGCTTTAAAGAGTCAAAAGGGACTTTTGATTTCTGATCAGGCATTGATGACAAATCCTACAACTGCTAAATTGGTGAACGACAATGCTCGATATGGTTCAACTTGGGCTAGGAAGTATGCAGCTGCAATGATTCACATGGGTACTTTGGATGTCCTCACAGGTCGAGACGGGGAGATCAGGAGGAACTGTCATTTCGTGAACTAACATCTCTATCATTTGCCTTTGAAAACATTTTCAGTATTATTTCAACTTCTCCATCCTATTCAAGCTGCAAGGATGGTTCAATGCTTGCCCAATTATTGTTTCTCTTTTTCTTCCCAATATTTGTCCAATTGTATTTGTTTTTTCCCTAATGGTTGTCCAATTGATTGAAGGGAGTTTTTTTGAATATCTTTTGTAAGTGATTCATGCAGTTAATATTGGAATCAAAATTTAGATGAGAACTATTATCTTCCACAAATTTATCGTGTCAAATCATCAAAAAATAATAAAGTAGATATGCAGAAGAAACTTGAATCTATGAAAACAGATGATCTTTGCTTTCCTGAAAATATTTTCACTTGGTCCAATAAAAGGGGTCTAATGCTATTGTTTGGAAGGACTAGACATATGGATGGTCAATGATGACTGGTTGTCTATGCCATCTGATACTAATGTTACTCATTTTGCTTCCACAGGGTCTGATCACTGCCCATTGTTCATGGAAATTAAGTCTACATCTTCGGAGCTCTTTTATGTCCACAGTTTAGAATGTTTTGAATCAACAAGCTACTGAGAATCCAACGTGGACTCTCCGTAAAAAAATAAAGTAAGTATGCAATGCTCTTAGTGTGTGGTCTAAACTGGAACAACACTAAAGAGTTTGAGGATAACGTGAAAGTTTCTGAGATAGTTTGGACTACTAGTAACAGAGTAGAGGACAGAGCAACCCTCAATGCTATTTCTGCTCAATACATATACATCATCTTGATGTGGAAAAAAAATTTAAGCAAAAAACCAATATGTGTTGGTTCAATGAAGGTGATGCTAATACCAAATATTTTCATAACCAAGAAGGACGCTATTCATCAACAAGATTAAGAATGATGATGGAGAGTTGAATTCAAGGTGACAACGAATTGGCAATGCAGCCTGTGATTATTTTCAAAATCATTTCTCCGGGCATGACAAGATTATCAGAGAAGATCTCTTCCATTGCATCCGCTCATTGGTTACTAATAAAGACTATGACATTCTTGTTGGAAAACATATGCACAACGGAAGCATTCCAGAAACATACTACTTACATGAATAATAGATAACACATAGTTTATGCTAGAACACATACGATTATGCTAGATCATATAAACTCGCTGAAATTTAATTCGATAAATACCTCTTGAAGCGTGAACACATATCATCAAGCAAGTCTCCAACTCCGATTCCGCAGTCTTCTGCAGTGATCCCAAATTCACAGCTCTCTCAATACTTGGGTGAGCAAGTATGCATAGAAAACTGATCGTCTTTGTTAGGAGAATCCCTACTTATAGAGATATTTTTCCTAGTCCAAAAAGGAGAACAAAAACCCGTTTCCCTAGAAAATAGGATTCTGAGTTCTAGTTAAATATGAGCACTGCAGGGACCACAGAATTAATTACTGAGGCTCCCTATTATGGAAATAATTTAAAATTTTGATTTGAATTATTCTTACCATAATAAATTACAAATCATTCCACTAGAAATTCGTAATTGCACTCCTCTGTTTATATTGTGAAATTCCCCATTAAACACTTATGTAATTCCTCATGTTAAGATTACAGATACTAATCAATAAATTAAATTAATGACGAATTCAATCTAATCATTAATTTTCTTTTGAGCACTGCTTAACTTATTTCATGTGTCGGATTCATAAAATTCACTTGCAAGATTTGACACAGTAAAAACTTATAAGCTTCTCAAAGAGGCATATCATCAATCTCTATACCGAAACATGGATTCTATCAACTAACTTATTATTTCACCAATATATATTATTATCATCCAATCTATCAGGCATATTGACCCATCTCAGGATCTCACCTTTTAATAAATCAAAATGATAATTAATATATACAGTTCGTAATAGTTATATTTAGAT